>VOMN01118315.1:0-85400 GCA_014899125.1 Orchestia grillus | reverse complement strand
TAGCTGCACTACACTTCTTAATAGCTGCACTACACTTCTTAATAGTTGCACTACACTTCTTAATAGCTGCACTACACTTCCGCGTGAGATTTGAGGCAGTCTTTTCGTTTCGAAATTTTTGAATTGCTAACTGTGAATGCATTTTTTGGAAACTCTTAGGAATGCATTAGTATGCCAAATGTATATTACTAGTGCTAAATAAATATTTCAAACTGTAAAATGCATCTCGCGCATGGCTTGATCCTTTTCTGGAATCATGGTGAAAAATTAGCTAAACTAGTGCTAGATAAACATCTCGAACTGTGAAATGCTTTCTGCGTATGACCCTGATCGTTCTCTGAAATCGTTGTAAACAAATAAGATAAGATTATTGTACAAAATGTCCTCAACTGTGAAACATTTCACGTTCATGGACTGGCCATATTTTAAAATCTTGGTAATCAAATTTAATAAGATCGTGATATGGAAATCAGATACGATCGTCGTACGCAAATGAGATAAGATCGTGGTAAAGAAATGTTTCACGCTGTTGTGGTTGAGCACCGGCGTGTCCTGATTGTTTCCCGAGAGCCAAGAAGCGAGACGAGACGGGCGCTGCAGGTCGTGGGGCGGCCTCCGAGGCTTCTTGGAAAGGAGGCCGCGCCGCTCGTACAGTGTCATGGAATTCCCAAGGTTCACGTTCTTGGTCACTTGTCGAATTGCCGACATTCTAGGATATCTGATGCTGTTGGTTTATAACGAGTTATTTTTAGTCGAATATTTGAAATTTTATTTATACCTTGTTAGTTTGACGAAATTCAGCTCGACATTCTCTAGATCTGAACTATCCGTCCTTTCTCTACGATGAGCTCAATTTATAGCGTTCTGAGGGAATTGCAATGTAACATTCTTTCATATATTAATGAATTCAACTGTGAAGCTTTAAATTATAGCCTTGCACAGATCGTGTCATCTTCAGCTTATAATGACCGTGGTACAGTATGGTACTATTTTATAAGACTGCAGCTAGTTTTTTGTGCAAAACTAAATGCAGTCTAACCGTTAAACTGGTGCAATTGGTGTATAGTTGAGGGCACATGTGCAGCTCAGAATTTGCTTTAAATATCGCTCAGTATCGTGCATAGATTCAATTAAAACAACATGCAACCCATCATCCACCATAGACATCCTTCAACCTTGGAAATTCTCTCGTTGTTTCAATCCCGCCGCCTTCAGAACGTATTTGTAGGTGCGTAGTAAGAGACTTTCGAGCGATATCAGATACAGTATCGAAAGCTGGCGCGTAAGTGCATATGGGCAGGCGATTAATGAGATATTGGATATCACTCGAAACCATCTTCTCTGTAGGATGGTTTTCTTTGGGGCAATCAATCTTTGACAGACGCGGTTGTTCCTGCCCAGGCTTCGACGT
The DNA here is from genome assembly GCA_014899125.1 of Orchestia grillus. NCBI lineage: Eukaryota > Metazoa > Arthropoda > Malacostraca > Amphipoda > Talitridae > Orchestia > Orchestia grillus. The sequence continues at coordinate 83,989 of VOMN01118315.1, read as the reverse complement.
ACATCTCACCATCACCATATACAGAACTAAGCTCATGATGCACGTCACTGAGACTCGCTCACTCGATGGCTCAGCACGTATGGGACTGGGTGTTGTAAAGAGCCATTTAAAACTCTGACGACTGTTGAGGTTGTGTAGATTGCAGCTTCGCTACGAACCTGAAGATTGTATTGAATATTGTGGGTTGTCCAATCAAAATTTGTTAATAATGATATGTGGAATCCTACGGTTATTTCAGTACACTAAGATTAGAGTCGGTACTATTAATGGTTGGCCATTTGAATGTAGCTTCAAAGCTTGAACTTGTGGTCGCGTGTCTTTGGGATAAATTTCTGAGATAATTAGATAAAACTTCATCATTAAATGCTGCAGTAGATAGCTAATGAAGCACAGCTTAGTTACCGACGAGGTAGCTTTTTATTGCATTCTCCCGGTTTTCCCTTCTCTGATTGCAAAATTGTACAGTTAAATTGCTTCTCTAGCAACCCTTCATATTGAGCGCGAGAGTGGGGCGTGATGTCTTCATATAACTCGTCACATTAAACATTAGGATAAAGTAGTTTTTTGCTTCTTCAGCTATACCGTTCTATTTGGAAGGAATTGTTACACTGGTTGGCTTTCTCTTGCATCCTTTCCTAATGGCATGATAAAGTTAAGTTTTAGCAATTCCTTGTAACTAATCCTCTCATAATTGTGACTAGGGTATTGCCTCAATAATGGCTTTGTCACCTATCCTGTTACATTTAAGATGAAGTTGTGTTCCCAATAATTAACTTGTCACCTATCCTCTCACATTTGGGCCGAGGTTGTGGCCCCAATAATTGCCTTGTCACCTATCCTCTCACATTTGGGCCGAGGTTGTGGCCCCATATCGCTCCTTCAGCTACACATTGTCGTGAGCTGTTCAGGCATTGCGGCCGTCAAGCATTGTTGGCTGGCAAGGCCGACCGTCGATTGTCTTTGGTCATGTAATGTTTCACTTATGGAAGCTTATGAATCTCTTTCTTCCAGACACGACAAAGGCAATGGAGTTCTAATTGACGAGAATTAATCGGGAGCTTTTTCTGTTTTTTTTACTTGCCTCAATGTTCCTTTTTCATTCGTGCCGACCTTCCATCGAGTCTTTTGAGATCTATTGATACTCACTTGGGGTCCTATTTGCTCATAGCTACTGCCTTTAAGTAGCGTTCCTCAAATTCAGTTGTTTTATTGCTACCAGAGATTAAAAAATTTAGTTTCTATTGTGAAATTCTTTAATCGAAAATGATGTGCATTGTTAACTTTTCTGGAACACCAGCTTGTGTTTCTTTTTTTTAGATTGAAATTTACATGTTGTCCGCTGTGAATTGAGTATTTTGAAAAAATATTCAAAGAGAAATGATTGTTTTCATGAAATGTGTAAAGTCAATGAATCTCAAACCATACACCAATTGATAGACGTACTTGGCGATCAGTGCTGTGAAAATTAAGTGAATGTTTAGGTACAGAGAAAGATGGCTTGGTTCGTTGCGCGTGTGGCGAGCAGTAAGTTGGCTAGCAAGAAGTTCAGGGCTCGAGAGGTGTAAATGCAGCGGCGCTCAGAAATTCGAATGGAACTTCTCGGAAGAATCGGCTTTAATTTTAATCAATGTGACGTACTCCTTCCATTTGAATTTTGCGACCGACCCACTGCTTCATCACACGAGTCCAATGCGACAGTTTGTCATCGTTCAAATTTCGCCTGAAATTTTTGTTGCCATTAATAGTCGAAATGCTATTTAATCGGGTGTCATTTTAAAATTAAATGTAAATTCTGAATTATTGTTTGATTGTTTACCATTGAAATAATTCAATACATTCATTTAAGTAAATTAACGACACATGTATTTGGTAAATTGCCCATTCTTTTTCCAGTCTATCACCAGCAATACTCTAAGTCTCGTATTATTCCTGGGGGATGTCTCCAATCCCGTGACTTGGAGTTTCTTCTTAACTGTAGACCCACGATTTCTAAATCACGAGGGTACATTTTTCGGCTTCAGTCATTCCAAGCAAAACCTACCTTACGCAGACGAGTGTCGAGATTGTCCCGTTGCGATGGTAAGTTGAATTTCATAAGTGGAAGCTGAGTACGTAACGAAGTTGTGGAAGTTGAGTACGTGACACCACTTTGTTTCCATGGCCTGCACTTGATTTTAACTTATCCTTCACTTTCTGTAATGGTCGCTGAACGATTTTGTTTTGTTTTAATGTTAAATGTATGTTAAACGTGATAACTCGTCAGAATCTCTCTTACATTCGTGATCTTGACAATATTTTTGAGTAACATTCTAATTTATATTATTTGATTGAATTTTATTTCATTTAACTGCAATATATTTGACTCCGTCAATGACAAGTAGGTACATCGGCGCAGTGACTTCATAGTCTAATGATTATTTCTTCAAACTTCGCTCCTCTGAGTGATGAATGTATTAACAAAGCTGATTTTCGTTTTGTTCGACATATTTTCTAATGTATAAGTAGTGGGGAAATCATCACGCTAAACATTTGATTGTGAATTAATTGTCAGTTCATCTAAGACAACCCAGAAACTCGTAAACTAGTGCGACTCGCATGCTCTAACGTCTTTGGCAGTCTAACGCCTTTGGCTAATTATTTTTAAAATTAATTGCACAAAATAATGTATATCTCAAAAACTTTGTTTTACTCTGCAGTGTTTCTAACTTTACTAAAATTAATTCCCTTCAGCAGAAACTACAGTTTTACTTAGAAGTGCCTATTTGAATTGAAGTACGAACGATCGCGTACGTTTACGAGGGAACGACTAAGATTTCTATCCATAATTATCATCTAATCAAATAAACCCAATTATTTTAATAACACATTCAGCTTAAATGAATACAACAATGATAGATGATTGTTTTGCAGGCCTTGTCACCGAAATCGATGTACTTCAATCGGTGTACAATAAATTAATGATGCCCTGCGGGTTTTATACTGGTGTTGTGTTGACAGGGCTTCGCGGACAGCACGTTGGCTGGGACAGCTGGGGTGCCTTAGGGCGCGTAAATTAATCGCCACCTCGTAATAATTTTTTATTCGAAAAATATCTTCATAAATCAATCTGCATTTGATAGCAATGCAGTTGATGAAAATATTTTTTTGCAGTCGCTAAAAGAAACGTGGTTAATTTTCAATTTCTAAGCCTCACAGATTTTTCGCCGCGTGATTTTGCACGCCTTCCCTACAATGCTATCAATTAAGCGATTTCACGTTGCTATTTCGAAGACACTGTTGCTCATTCTTCTGAGCACCTCCTGGTATCCAAGTTACCAGTTCACCCCAAGCGACCACTGTCGTATCGTAGTCGGCCGTGGCCATGTCATCCGTAACACCTGGGGCCGGAGTCCCTGGAAAATCTCCGTTTTTGCGAGTGGCCTCGTACGTGTAGGCCTGAGAGGCGGCGTCCTCGTCGCGTGTGCGTGCAATACATATAAGCGCACCTCGTGCGGAAGCTGGACGCTGGAGTGCAGTAATAGGCCACCTCACTATGACTCGGCAGGATTTTGCGTGGTCTTGCCCACGTATTATCAAAGTCATTCGATTAACTTACTCATTACTGAACTTTTCCTCCTTAAACTCAGCCTTTCAGTTCGAGCTTTTCGCGTTTTAGTCGGGTAACAAAATTGGGCCTTCGCTAGAGAAAAATTCTCGTTGGCCAAGCAAAAAATGGCGAATACAACCACCTGTTTCCAATGTCGATGCTGATCTTCGAACAAGGAAATAAAGGAAAACAGCTGTTTATGATTATTAGATATCAACTAACATCTTCGTGCCATCAAAAAATAGCTTTAAATCTCATGTAAGTAATATAATTTCATGATGCAATTTTCTGCATCACGGTTGCAGATTGCTATCACAGAAGCAGTCTCGCTCAATGCGTACCCGAGAATCTGGACCCGTGATTTTTTTCTGTCCAGCTCATTCATTGAGAAAGAAACAATTACAAAGCAAAGAAGCAAGTACACAAACTTGGCTGGTGGGATTTAATCTCGCACTTGTTCAAGTGCCTGGCTCTTCAGTAGCCCCATAGTACTACAAGTTGTAGTTTTTGAAAATAGAAATAACATAGGGTACCTTACAAGCTCAAGTAATAGAAATACAACCTTAAGTTAACTTTTGTTAGTCACCATGGCATTAATAGAGACGTTGGTCTATTCAGTGAATAGCAGCGTTCTGGTATTTATTGAGGCTAAGGTCTGTTTCGCCAGCAACTTATTTAGCGTTGATAACCCAGAGATTACATTCCTATATAGAGCTCATTCTTTCAAATTTTCATCTACCGCCTTTTTTGAACGTTACAAGTAGGTAACCAAGTCTCTGCAAAGTTTTGTATTACCATTAAGTTACGAAACTTTTGACTTGTTTATGGTTTAATTAAATAAAAATTCAGTAATTAGGCAACTAAATTGAAAAGAATTATTGATAACTGCCTTTCGATGTTGCTCTAATAAAATTTTAACATAATGTGTTTCGTGGAATTGTTTGAATTATGTCAGATATCTTATGTATAACAATACCCAGCGTTGCTTGCTTGGTCCGCTCTTACGGATTTTGACAGGAGAAAATCTCGGGTTTGTATGTCAGGTTAATCAGCGAGACTGTCAGAGAAGGCAGTCCAGATCAGTGATACTGCAAATTGCTATTGCATGTCAGATTTACCGTAAGTAAGAGGGCATCTTAAGAAATTATCATTTGTCCCGCCATTTTCGGAGGGGCGCGTCTACTATATAGTTGTTATATAAATATTGTTTGTCTGACTGAACGACTTTCTCCGAGTGGGAGTTTCGACAGATGTCTTTTTCATTTACATAATCTTGTAGAACCCGGGAAGACTCTCGCGTGTCCGATAACCAGATGCTCGCTCTGCTGTTTAGTCTCCTATTTAAAACGAGTTTACAGATGAACAATGTATCTCATAAAACAATGAATTTAACCACCGTTTCTGTTGCATCACTTGCATGCTTAAAGCAACATGTTTCGGGAAGAAGCATTTTGATTGGCGTATCCAATTACACACAAAAGATAACTTATGATCTTATGGATGCAAGTGGTTTGCTTGATACTGTGGTTGAGTTCGGTTTACGTTTTTGCAGGACACCCTTTACTAAGTTGATAGTTCGTAATAGCTAAATTTTCCTTCTCTTCAACTTGCAGAATATCATCCTGTACGAGTTTGTACCGGCGTTTTTGGGCGAACAAGTCGACCCGTATCGTGGCTACCGACCTGAAGTGTACGCCGGCATCTCGCACGTCTTCCAGTCGGCGGCGTTCAGGTGAGAAACTTCAACGCTGATTGGATACCGATCTTGGCTGCGGTGCTACCAGACGATTTTCTAGTAATGGTATTGTGTCTTTTGTTTAAAACAAATGAAGAGGTCTATTGTTCCCGTACTGACAAGAATGATCCAGTAACAGCATAATGTTATAACTTCTCGCTTATCAATAAAAATCTATTTGCAGTTTATCCGTAAATCCACTTTTGCCTACAGCCTAACTCAAAAGTTGTTTTATTAGATTAATTATTATTCGCCAGATATGGATATCATTACTCGTTTCATGCAGCTTTTTTCTTCCTTTCCTTTTGAATTTACTTTTCGTTGGTCATCAGGGGTGGATTAATGACACTAACCCAGGTTACTAAAGCGAGGTTAACAACTCCCGTCGTTTTTTATACTCCACCATGCATGCACCTTCACGAGCGACTTTAAGTGCACGGCTTAGTAAATTGCACTACATAGTTACGCTCAGTATCTAGTCATCCGCGCGATCTTCCAGTTTAGTGGTGGTAGATATGAAGGCATCAGTCTCGCCTCACTTGGTGCACTTCAGATCAATTATTATGAAAGTTAAAGAATTTTCTTGTTTCGCATTTCCTGTAGAAGAGGGTTTCTTCACTCCGATTCAAAAAGTGTAAAGTAAAATCATTGAGATCGATACAACTAGCTACAATATGTGCATATCAAGAACCGTGAAATTATTATGTGGATGTCATTATCTTCATTATTCTGCAAGTGTTGGAAAGACAGGAGGGATGTTTTAAGTTTATATCTCGACTGCTTGCAGGAAAAAAATCTCCTCAAAAAATTGAGTGATCTTATTAAGCGATGGCATATCCCTACCCATAATTATTGCGAGAGCTCTGCAAGAACAATTATAAAAAGGAGTGCACTTCTGAAATAAGCGATCAATGTACGAAAAAAATTTTAACAAGTATTTGGAGATGATCAATCAGCGGTATACATTACTGTCCTTCAGTTACTCTGAACATTGTGAATTACCAAAGCGCACGTACATTTTAACTGATTTTTTTCAACAACAACCGCAATATTCTAAAAATGGTCTCCATTGAAGGCCTCAAACCCGATCAATCACCGCTTCGTTGTTCTGAAGCAGGATTCGTATTCGACTTTTGCAGAGAAAAGCAACTCTGCCCCACCAGCTGAAACGTTCTATTGAGGCTTGCCAAAAACGAGAAGGTTGTCTTGTCACGCTGAGCCTCCGATCAGATCATGGCAGCCATATAAGGCGACAGACGAGAGATTGCAGATAATACCACCTTATTACTGGACATTGTCCGTAAAAATAATCCCAACGAACAGTTCGTCGAGTTCAGTGAGGTGCAGGGAGCGAAATGGCAGAGAAAAGCGCAAACATTAACCGTTGTAATCTTTTATATACCAAAATTTGTACAGCTTTCTTATTGTTTTGATTGATGATCATTTTTGGAAAGGCACACAATCTATTTTAAGGCTTGGACTGATGAACGCAAAAATTCATGAGCATGAGTTTTTTTTCTTATACCAATGAAATGTATTTTATAGATTATGAGTATCTGACATCATTTAACCTGAATTTCGTGATGAACATATGTTCTTCTGAAGTAGTGGTGAACTGTAGTTACGTTTATTCTTTTTCATTTCTGAGTTCAGTTACTCAACTTACGATCAGTTATTTCGGTCTCCGTTGTTATTCTTTTTTTAAAGTTCAAAGTTTCAGTTGTCATAAACTTTGGTCCGTGCGTATCTAAATTGCATCTCTGCTTCTAACCTCGCTAATTACATTTCACAACGGTTTTCGTTCAAAATTCTTGAGAGCGTCTATCAACCTCGAATCTGCAGCTCATTACTGTCTCCTCACAGCTCCTTTGGTCGAACTCAATGCTCTTCTCGCAGTTCCCAGACGTGCCTGTGATCGAGTGCCTGATTTCTCTCGATACGTCCTGCTTAGCTGATCACAATGGCTTCTTCGTGATCACTCACCTCCGACTTACTATTATCGAATATGCCATTTCTTTTATACGATCGAATTTTTTATCTGATGTTTCCCGTTATATTTTTTCATGATCAATTTTTTGTGTTCGTGAGCGTTGCGTGGATTTTTTTTATTAAACTCACAGATGGTTGCGAGTTACGGGAAAAATGTGGTTGCTTTCTCACGGTGTGCTTGAATATAGTTGAATATAGTCTTCAAGTTTTGTGTTGCATACTACTCGTGTGATTTCTATCTTGTTGTTGATGCTTCAGTGCAATTAATTTTGTCGGAGCGGGAACGTCTGCCGTTCGTATAGAGCAAATGCATATCCATCGTGCTATTAATGTGCTGTTGTTGAGGTGGGCCTCCGTGCGATCCTCCACACTTCCCATGGTTCATTCATTTAATTTTGTTTTACCAGATTATTCATACGTTTTCAACCAGAGGTCTTAATTTCAATTCAACGACTTCTATCCCCGTGTAATTTTTTCGGAATTCCGCGAGACTTTTTCTCTCGTTTAAGTCTCATCATCTTCTCAACACTTGAATAACTACTTCTCGTTTTAGTAATAAATTTGTATTGGGACTCGCTTGTCTAGGTTCGGTCACACCCTGCTGCCCCCCGGCCTGTACAGAAGAGACCCCGGGACAGGGTGCCCGTTCATCGAGTCGCAGACGGGGCACCTCGCCATGCGCCTCTGCAGCACCTGGTGGGACGCCAACGTGAGTACAGCGGCGGTCTCGTGTCGAGCACCGTTATGGGGGTGATGTTATGATCGCGTTAGGGCAGACGTTTATGTTGAATGGAATTAATGTGAAGTGATATGCAATCGTGTACTTCGGTATGGTATGAGCCGCTTACTTGTTTTCCTTTTGCCTTCATTTGATATAGTTATTTCGAACCCATACCCATGATATTTGTAAAATAAAAATATCGATTGTTCCATAGAATATGGTGAACTACGCATGGCACCTGGAATGGTACCTGATATCTAGAAGATCATTCGAATGCTCTATAACATGCGCGCCTCGATATGGCCTTCATTACGAAAGATCGCCAGATACAGCAGGAAATAATTCATCACTTACTGGGGTCATCTATCGTAGCACTGATGCACATAATTACCTGACTTTGATATTTGAACATGTTTCATGCGAAAATATTTAGATTGTGTGGTCGAGCAGGCTTTTAATTGGTAATAAATTATTACGGTCGTCTCACGAAATTATTAAAAAAGATTGATCACTTCGTTCTTACTAATTGTTGATATCGCAAAGGTTGCGGTGCTGTATTTTCAGCGCGTAGCTTTCCCACTACTTCTCCTTTGCTCAACTGCAAGGTCTCTCACGCGTTGAGGTTCACCCCTTTGAGAGTCAAGCATAAGGTTAGGGTTTGTTATTAAATAGATAAATTCAGACACGTGTTTACATATTTAAAAATACACAGTGTTGAAAGTTCATTTCCTAAATGTAATACCTAAATATGCAGTTTTCAGATTAATACAGCACTATATGCTTGCACAATTAAAGTACCACAACATTTTTTTGGTAGTACGCTCACATACATCGACAGGGTTAAAGCACGAGTCTGGTATAGTGTTAGTCGTCATGTCATTTCATATTATGTCGTCATTTCCATATAAATCGTGTGCAAGCATTCCCGTTGAACTTTATGAAGTTTCGTGTGTCAATTCTTGTTCATGAATCTTTCGTAAATTAAAACGGATAACGAGCATGTAATCAAGATCTCTCTTCTCAAGGAAATCGGTTAACCGACACCGCAATAGTTTTTCCTTCACTCTAAATTCACTGCGAATTTTTTCCCAATTTTGGAAATTATTGTCTACTTGTTGCCGTTATCTCTTACCCTGAATTCAGCTGAAGTAACATTATGCATCAAAATAAAATTTGGCAAAGACTGTTCCTTGAAGGTTTCACCATCAGCATTCGTAAAACATCTGTTCACGCTTGTGTTAGTCGCACGTACAGTTCGTTTCAAGTGTATTCCTTATTCGAGCAGCTGGAGTGTAAACCGCTGCTGCCTGAACATTGTAATGAGTATCGAAACTCTTTTCCCTCAGAGCATAGGATAGGTCATAGACAATAGGGCTATGGTAAGTTTGTCAATCATATGCTATGGAGACTGACGTCCCTGGATGGACAATATTAGGTTACCTCAGCTCTAGCTATGCCTTCGAGAGTTCTCTCTTTTGTGCCCACTTTAGTTTTTTCCATTTTGATGCCTTCTTTACTGGCTATTCTTTATATTTTTTTCCTCTTCTTTTTTAACTTGTCGTTTCTATGCCCAGGGAATCTTGTGTGGAAACACACTTGTGCATAGATTCCATGTTTTTTGAAGTCTATACTAAATGGTTCATTCTTTTCGCTCTTTGGAGGTCGCCCTCCGTGTGGCTAGGGAGCTTTAAACCTACTAATAATCTACTCTAAACTATTTCCATTTATTTGAAACGTCATATCAGCGTAAGGCAAACTTTCCTGAACTTTTCTAGTTGAGATTTTATTTTCACCCTAGCTGTCGATAAACCTGCCGCCTGTCATCGCACGGGCACAAGTGCCGATTTTCCTGCGTAGCCGATATTGTGATCTCAGTAGTTCCATGTCCTGAACGATGGATTCTATTTCATGTTTTGCTTTGGCCAAACTATTTGCAAACTTGTTGCTGAGAAGCCCTAATGTATCCAGATCAAATGTTTGAATACGAGAATATCTTCTATTTTTGTTGTTGTGCAACCCGTCATTCATTTTGAACTTGAAAAATTATATCACAATAGCTTAGATAGCATTTATTGAAAGATTGTAAACCTAGTACTCATCAGGTGAATCGTTGAAGACAACGTTGCCGTATTGAATGTTGTCTGAAAGGCGTATACGAGTATATCATACGATCGTGTACATAAGATAGGAAGCTTTCGTTCTCTCCCATTTTCAGATACGAAACTTATCTCAACTGAGAGGCTTCTCTCTAGCTTGTTGCTCTAGGTTTCTGTGTGGATACAGAGTGCGATCTATTTTTTTAGGGAAAAGTAAAGCATATTCACACGAAATTCTCAGTTATAAAGGGTATTCTAAAGGGATGGTGCACATTTTCTTTTTTATGGCTGGTTTCATTATTCACTGCACAGACAATATTTTTCTCTAATGATACACGCAAAACGTAAGAAATGAGACCATAGCTTGCCTCGCGTCTCGCTCTAGGGAAGTTTAAGTCACTTGGATGGTCGCTTCTCGCTGGTTAAGAAACGCACTTATAATGTGTGGTGGAAGATAGACGGAACTTTACAATGGCTTGGGCTGTTCTTTTGGCGCCTTCTTATCGATGGGCCGTTAGATTAAAGAGGCAACCATTGACTATAGCAGTCGCGGCGCTGTCGATGCAGTGCGATAGCTGCGTGAATTTAACTCGTCTCTTTAACCTTGCATGTCGCCGCAGAGGACTTATAGACATGCAGGTGCATTCGGTATACCCGAGAAACAGGATACTTTCTCGTCTTGGATATTTTTTGAGCTCGTAATTCCCCTTATAAAGCCGGTATTTAAGCCTATTTCCATTTATAAGTCATTCCCAAGTCTTATACGTTCGTAAATTTTGCGGTTTGACGTCTCTGTGCCACAACTTGCAGTTTCTTGTTCGACGAGGCAAACTTCTTGGCGCAACCACATGGGCACCCAAATCTTTTTCCTCCAACATAAGCGTTTGTGTTTTTCTGTTGAGTTTTGAAGCTAACGGATTGAAATCATGCATTTAGCACTGTTAATTTTCAGCTGCTGTGATGTTTAGAATACCAGCAAATTTGTGGATAAATTTCTGAAGAACACTTAACTTTAAGAGCATCTTTTTACACTCTTCTTTCTACATTTTCTTCCAATGCGAGATATCTGCAACGTTTTCATTCATCAATGGTCAAAATTCCGTAAGTTCGAGCTCGGCAGTCATTGGGTGGGGTCAGAACGCGAGCTCTCTCCATTTGACTTTTGACTTCGTTGCTTGCAGAGACATTGCAGACCTGAACAGGGTCAAGTTTGATGAATGCAACGATCACGTGTTCACTGAACGTACGGAAGTTATAGGTTTTCGTTTTGGGAACAAACTTTGGAAGCTGTGACCTTTGTTTCTTTTGTTTTTAGGGTTATCCATTTGCCCGAGTGCTCTTGGGAAATACGTCTTCTGATTTGATGAACTCATTTGCGCTTTGAATGGATGCTGTTGGCATGCAAAATGAATGAAATTGAGAGCTGTGCATTGTCTCGTCTGAAAGATTGCAAGCATCGAGCAAGTTTCCCTCAAAAAGATATTCAGGGAAGATTGTCCTCTCGTGTAACTAACTGGATGACCGTGTCCGTAAGGTAATGTTTTTATGAGTTCCCCTAATGTGAAAGGTCTGTCCTCTGCCGTGTGCAGTTATGTAGAAGATTTCGTGGGTTCTACATGGTGCCAAGCTACTCAAATCAAAATAAGTTTTACATCTGTTTTACGTGTTCACGGCCGGACTGCGCAATTGTTGGTACTCTTTCGCATAAAAATATTACAAAACTTCTGCATTATGAATCTTGTGCTCATGAGATTATACGGAGAGGCTTATGAATATACAAGCGTCCTCATGACGTCAAGAATGACACTAATTCTCACGTCATATGATATAATTTTAAATCACTTTCTCTGAAATTGTCTCGATGTTGTGGAATAAGTACCCGATAATTAGGACCCTTGCATTTTTTCCTAATTTCTCCATTGCGTAAATAAGGGGTCACACCCAAGCAAAGAAATTTATTGTATAGATTATCCATATGGAGAAAAATATTATTAGCCCACCTCGGGGAAACTCCAGGATGCATGACATGAGAGAAAGTTCTAAGTAACGTGAGGAGCTTGTTCATGTGAGCAAGAATATGAACGTCCGAACGTGGTTTGCTCTTGTGTTGCTGTTGATCGATGAAATAAGAGAAAATACATAGTCTAACTTTTCCAGCTTGCCCAGTTTACCTTTTTTCAACTTTCTCAGTTTATATTTATCTGACTTTTTTTGACTTTTCCAGTTTGACTTTGTCTATCCTTCCCAGGTTAACTTGGTCTAAGCATCCCAGTTTAACTTTGTCTAACCTTCCCAGTTTAACTTTATCAAACCTTCTCAGTTTAACTTTTTCACTGCCCCATTGATAAACATCACCAGGGGGATACTTTTATATTACCTCAGCTCTAGCAAGGCGTTCGAGACTTGTATCTTTCGTGCCCGCTTTGCTTCTTTTTCCGTTTTTGCCTTCTTCTCTGATTTATCTTTCTGTGTTCCCACACAGGATTCCCTGTGTGGGAACACACCTGTGCATAGATTTAACTTTTTTTAAACTCCATTTTAAATGGTCCGTGCTTTTCGCTTCCTTTGGATTGCGTTTCTTGTGGGTAGGGAGCTTTAAACTAACTAATAATTTAATCTGATTCCGTCGATAATTAACTATCGTACAACGATATCTGCGCTAGGGTAGCCGAAATTATAGAAAATTACAGATAAACATGGATAATTGTGGATAATTATAGATAATTATGGATAATTATAGATGTTCTGGCCTGGGGGTTGGACTCGGTGGAGAACAACATTACGATGCATTTTCATGAAACACTTCAATGTCAATTTTTTGCCAAGATAAAAGTATAGCGAGAATCTTTCAAAGTTTTTCTTACGCGTGTGTTACTACGTACATATTAATTTTCATGTCAAACACTGGGACACGAATATTTAAGCTTCAGTAATTCTGCTTGTCTTTCAAATAAATACAGGAACTACACTTTATGAAAAAAAGGAGCGTTGGGAATTTTGTTAACATCTTAATTCCATGATGTAATTTTAAGCTAATATGCCTCACTTATAAATTATGATATTTATTTAAATAATTGAAAATTTACTCATTCGATTACCAATAAAATTTTATTTATTTGATGATTTTACGGTGAAAAATTGATTCCTCCTCAAATGAAACAATGTACAAGTTCACTTTTGGAAGAATTGTTTTACGAAATTATTTTGAATGAAAGTAATTAGGAAGGCTATGAGAAAAATCTTGTTTCCATAAAATTTTAATAAGATCTAGAGCTTTCGAGCGTGGACAACATTCGTCATCAGTAGAAAATCCAGTAAAACGTGGTAAAGTAAGCAGTGAAAAGGGAATTTTCACTATTCCCTTTACCACGTTTTACTGAATTTTCTACTGGAGATGAGTGTTGTCCTCGCTCGAAAGCTCTAGCTTTATTAAAATGTTATGGAAATAAGATATTTCTCATAGCCTTCCTAACTACTTTCATATTAAGGTTACAAGTTCCCTCTACTAAATCTATCCGAGAAATTTTATTTTGAATGATAGTGATGGTAAGGTCAGTCGAGGGCACCTTGTTATCGACGTAGAAGCATTGAGGTCATCTCGACTCCCTGAATATACGAGTACCCAGTGACGGATGCGGGACAACAGTCAATAGTCAATTACGAACTAAATTTCAGGGGAAGGGTCATCACTTACTGATTACATAGGAAAAAATTTTCCTGGTAAAAATGAAGTAAAATGAGCAGACAAAAGGTCAGGTGAGCGTAGCAGATGATGACGTCAGGGGAGGCCTGCGCTGTTACTCCTGCGGCTGATGGTAAGAGCAGCCAGCGGGGGTTACCCTTCCAACTAGCGTGGAAATCCACAAAGCTGTCCGGGCCGAGAGAACGTTCTGGGATGTGTGAGTCACCGTTACATGGTTGCGAAACATTTCAAGTAAAAACCTGCTTTGCTGGTCGACGCTTTAAATATACTGCCTTTTCTAATCCATGTGAAATTCTGATAAAATTTCGCCTGTCCGAAGAACTATGTGTTAGCCCTTTATCGTCTAAGGGAATTTCAAAATCCATTTTTGAAAGAATGCTGTATTTTTTTTAATGATCGAAATGCAGCCTTGCTGCTTCTGTATATAGAACTTATAGGTACACAAGGCTGAAGCTAGATTTTTGGACGACGCTAAATACAGCCTTATCGTCAAAATAAATTCGGCAGTAAGGGGTTTACAAACGCTCTGCTTGTTGAATGTTGTCCACTCTTACCATCTTGCCGAAGTCCTGGTCATACTCGCACGAAAAGTGCTAGAATCGATAGAGGATGTGCTCCCACGGTCGAGATAATTGTAATCTTTGTTGAGTTACCTTCCTTGAATACTTCAACGCCCGCCCGTCATTTCTTTCTCTTGCATAATTTTTCCCAAACGTGGAGCACGCTAGAGCTTTTGATCGTACAGACAAACAGGCTCATCACGTCTTCTGTTGTTATGGAATCGGAATTTGTAAGCGTACGCACAGTCAATTGAACGAATATGATCTTGCATGTTGCTTTTTCTTCCCCCGTATTTTCAACTACACGATCTTTTCAATAATGTTTCATTAATTAGCATTAGTACCAGGCTGGCAGACCCATTTTTTACGTTCAATTCATAGGAGCATTATGCTTTCAATGGTAGTAAACCTCAATTTTATAAGCACTTTTTCATCATGTTCTGGAACACATGAACTCAACTTGCATGAAAATGGGAGATGGGGGGGCTGGCTTGGTGGTGAAAGTTATACGCTCATTTTTATGTGTTATTGATATCGATTATACTCACTAACAGATAATTTTGGTATTGTGCTTCAGTTTCTCATATCCCTTAAAAGGACATTAACTTAAGACGGTCAACGGGATTAAATAATTTTGTGAGCGTTAACCTGGATAAAATTAGTTACAACTGTCGAGTTTTCGCTGACAGCATTCTTTCTCATTATTCACTCTTCATACCGCGTACCCATTTGATGAGCAAAATTTGCTATCTAACGGAGCACTCCGCTTTTTTCTTGAGACTGAACTTCACTTTAGAGGAATTACCTCTAAATATATCTAACTTTAACTAACGAACATATCTAACGCGGCTATTTAAGTGCCAGCCTCCTCTCTCTGCTATCCTAAACACCTGAGATGCTGCCAATGATGATGCCCTGTAGCTGCATGTCCAAGCTGACCTGAGCGTATTGTTAACGTCGAAATGCGTTGAATTTTCGGTTTATCTTGTTCTCTCGGAGGCCACTCTGCTTGGAAATTAATAGCACTCACTGAAATCTCTAAAGATCTATGTAAAGATCCACAGCGGATCTCTACGGATCTCTTTGGAACTTAGGATATTTTCCACGTGTTCATAGCGAAGTGGACGAAGTGGATGTGGTGTTGGGGTGCAGAGCCAAATCGTGCCGCTCTGAGGCGGCCGTGGGAGATGGTGGACCTCGCATCCAAGGTCAACTGCATGGCTTGTCCTGACACCGAGCGTCTAGAGGTCTTCGTCGTCAATATGCCGAGAGTTTTTACTTTGTTGGTCAGAAGTATTCGTTGCTAGAAAGAAGAAGTATTCGTTGCAAGAAACCTTATGTCTTTTGAGTTTGCGTTGAAATCATAAAGTTCTCATAGTGGTATCCACGTTGGTAAATATTTAAACCATCAATAGTTTTTTCGAGATAGTCGTGTAGTTCTAAAATACAACTTTTTTCATCAATCAAGTTACCTTTTTGAATTTTCATTATGAATAATGCGAGTAGCAAGATATGGCAATGCACTTGTAAAATTGTCATTTGAACAATCGTCATGATACTGTATTCTTTGGCCGAAGGCGAAGTTTAATCATGGCCCTAATTTATGACGATTGTTCTTCATACTTCATTTGCTATACTTTATGTTCAATTAACGACATGCTCTGTACTGCTACACTTAGAGCACATCACTGGAACTCGCCCGTTATTGGGACTACATTGAGTCGGTGAACTCCTCTCAGAGATGAACTGATCCAATCAGAGGTGAACTGGACCTATCAGAAGGGAGCCAGACCTATCAGAAGGGAGCCGGACCTATCAGAAGGGAGTCGGACCTATCAGAAGGGAGCTGGACCTATCAGAAGGGAGCTGGACCTATCAGAACGGAGCCGGACCTATCAGAACGGAGCCGGACCTATCAGAATGGAACAGAGAATCTGTACGTCGGTGGTGACCGTCCTCGACAGCAGATCTCCAGAGTTTAACGTTCGTTGTAGCCATCGCTGGCTAATATGCTCAGAATGAGCAATGCTCGTTGGCGGAGATTGTTAGAGTTTGAATTGGCAGTCATAAAATCCTATTTTATTTTTATCTTCATTTGAAATTACCGATGATTTACGCCTTGACTTTGCGAATTGAGTAGGTGATAACCGAAAATATTTTTAAAAATTTAGTTTCATGAATGTTGATTTCCAGTACAACCAGAAGCGTTCTTTCGAGAAGTTTGATGTCGATGTTGTATGCAAGTGCCTCTCTAGTGTCGTTTGTCTATTTCAATTCTTAATTTTTTCTGTCGTAGAAAAGCTCACTGCTTCCTCTGAAAAGCTTTTTGATGCTTCCAGCTCTGTGTAGCTGTAAAATGATTGTAATGAATTCATCCTGTGTTTATTATACCGTACTTTAACCGTCCTCACCTACACCTTGGAATTAGTTCGGGAACGGCGACCCAAGCTACACTCATGCAACGAATTATTATTCAGTTCGCATTTGATCTTCTTTTTCCAAGAAAAGAACTTTGCCTTGGGCATCGAACCCGAGAACCTCATGACTGAGGCCAGCACGCCACCGCTTGGGCTGCAGAGTCGATATTTTGTTTAAAGTTCCCAGTTTTTGAGGGTGATACGAGTTAAGGTGAATTTTACTGGATTTTTTCAGCAGTCGTTCACCTGTACGATGGCGCGGTTCACATCATCTGGTACAGAGGAGTTCACTCTGATCAGTCGTGCGTTTGCGTGGTCCCGCAGTCAAAACTCGCCATGCATCTTCCCCATCTTCATTAGAAATTGATAAACAGATAACGGTCATTATTTTACATTACGTGTGTTCAAGTCCTTCAAATTTTTCCCCTATTTTTTTCTCTGTTTCTGTCAGTGAGCTTTTCACCAAACATTTGTGTCATTTTGGCTGGCTGCTACGGTTCCGCTGATCAGTTCGTCCTGGAAAGTCTCGGTGATTTTACGTATCCACTTTTGTTGGGCTGCCCTCGCGGTTGCCGAGTTTTCTGCCATTTTCCTTGAGCTGCTCGCATTTGCCTCCCAGCTCGCTTGCATTACTCGGCGCGTTTTGGTGTCACGGCGGCTCTCTTTACGTCGTTGCGCTCAAAAGTTTTTGCTTCAGTTGTCCTGTCTTGTTTTTGAGGCTCAGGCGGCTCTTCGGAGACCCAGCGAGCCGTGGTGCGCTCCATTAACGCTCTGGTTGACACCTTGAAGCAATAGACCTTGGAGCCCATGACTGTTCTTGTTCGGTGTCCCTAGTTTCTGTAGCCGCTTAAAACCAAAGACAAGTTGGTAATTTCTAACGACACGTGTGTATGTCCAACTTTCATTCAAACGGTAAAAATCATTCAGTGAGTCTTGTATGCTTCGGAATAATTTGACGGAATTTGTTCAATTGACGTCAATTTAAGGACCATTTCTGTAGTTAATAATTCATGAATGTAAAAAATCTATCGTGGCAAATATGGTTCGTCATCGTACGTTTGGATTCCTGTGAGAAATTACTTCACTCCTTCACTCTGAGCTTATTGGTTTGATTGACTTTCTTTTTCGATGAGTTCTCGGCGGGTATCAACACTCCCCCATGTACAAAAACACCTGGAGAAAATTCTTCTTATATTCTGGTAGAGAGATCACCGTGTCGGTTCAACCACTAAAAAACCTTCACAATTTTTTTCTCGATTCATCTGGCAAGCGTGGTCCCTCTGGGAAGCCCCACTGAAAACCAAAGGTGAACTGGATGGAAGGGGGTGGCAGGCTAGTGAGCTAACAGTTATTATCAAACCTAAGAGGAAATTGATTCTTGAAATAGGTTGGATGATTACAGAAAGGGAAGGTAAATTAGATAATAGAGGGAAGAAACTTCATAAGTGTCTTGGTTCAAGTTATTCAAGGTCGCGTTGCTTACTGAAAAATGAAGTCGAAAGTGAGCAAATAGATTGAGTGAACAGCAAAGTTCATCAAAACTAATCTAAAAGACAATTTCAGGTTTCGCAAATGTACCTGCTTCACCCTATCGAAAGGTTTGAAAATAAAATTAATGACTACTTTCTTCGTAAAAATATGATAGGAGATACGTGAATTGAAGGTCAGAAAGGTTACAATTTTGGAAGCAAAATAGAAAGAAAACTCGCGGAATTCCTCAGGGATTCCCCAGTGACTGCCTCGATCCGTCTGGAGGTGCGGAGCGGCTGGCTGGTGTCAGGGAAGAGCTGGGCTCCACTGCCATGACGCGCTGCCGTCTCGGGCTCACGCACTTAGAGGGCAAAAACCGTCGCGATGTGACTACACCCATGATTGTGAATGTGTATATATATATATATGTATATATATATACAAATATATATCTACTTCATTTAGATAGCGGAAATTTAAATAGAGAATAGAATTGCTTCATCATTAAAATAGTAGGAATTGAACTGTATGTACAAAGACATGTATGAAATATTGAACTAATTATGCGGTTCGTTTACTATTCTTATGATACCCTTTCTCTGCTCTCTAACATTTTCTTCTTCTGAACAGTCCACTGAAAAGGACTGATCTGTTGTGGATGTTGGGAAATGACAATCTTGTGAACATGAAAGATGTGAGATCAACTGGAGGGAACACCTCGATTAATGACTGTCCTCTCGTCAGTTCACCTTTGGAAATTACACTACGTTATATCATTTTTGTTTCCGGTAATTGAATGCTACTCCTGTTTCCTAACTGCTTATTGTAAAACAATGGAAAGTTTTCATTATTTCTACGAAACTTTTGGATTACTCTCGCATTACATGTTTTACTGGCATCATATTGAAGGAAGTCAAATTTAAAAATTCATTGACCTATCCCCAAAAGCAAACTTCTAGCGTTAAAGTTATTCTTTCTTAGGTTTCAAAGAAGCGGAAAATTAAGGTTTTTAACCCAAGAACAAGAGAAAAGATGCATTATTGCTCCTTAGCGGTATGGCTCCACTTGGTCACCTCTCACGGGGGAGTTTGGCATCCGCGCTCTGATCGTGAAGTTATTGCAGTTTGAGTGTAAACTCAGCTCACTTTCTGCTTTTTATGTTTATTTTACATATTCGGTGCACCCTCAGAACTTTTTCAGAAATAATTTGACATTCCTTCGTTTATTTGAACGATTTGCTCACTTTTCTTTTTTACTTCTTTATGTCCGCATTAGATTCGTACTCAGCCACAATTGTTAGAATACATTCGTAGCACGTATGTATATACTGAAAAATTCTGCGTGGTCCATTTCACCTCTTAACTCACTTTTACGAACTAACAGATCTCAATAATTTGTCTTTTAATGAGTTTTTTACGTTTCCAAACGTCTTATCTACAGTTTCTAATTTCCAAGCAAATTTTCGCGCGCTTTGTCTCAGCTTTGAATCGAACCGGCCTCGTAAGTTTTTCTCCTGATATTTTCCAAGTTCTGTTTCCTGGAAAACCGCCGGAGCGATTATATCGAGAGCTCCCCTGGCTACAAGCGGACTAGTTTATGAACCAAGGCACTTCGCTGGACGTTGCACCGCATGTTGATAGCGGAATCGCTCTGCTACGGAAAGCATATTCTTGTGTGCTGTTATATTACGTCGCTTAGAATATTGGTCTTAGGCACTAAGGTCGTGTTGAATGAACTTTGCTGGAGTGTACGTTTTTCGAAATCATTGCAAAGTGTTTGCAGATTCGTTAGCTCTGCTGGATTCTTCCTGATTTGAAATAAATCTAAATCTTCATTTTTTTAACAAAAATTTATGCAAAACTCTTGAACAGTTTGTACATAAACATTCACTATTGTGCGAGAAGAATAAGCTACTGGCCGAGCAGTCGAGGGTATCAATAAATGACTTCAATTGTCATTCATTGCTATTAATGCGGCTATATTTTCTAACTTGTAACTTATGAGTTTTTGCACTTGCCATTACTTAAAATATGCGTAGAAAAAGCGTATACGTACGAAAGATATGTGATGTAATAATAATATAATTCTACATTATTCCATATCAATGGTATGATATAAACTGATATCACCGGTTAAATGTAACGACAAACTGGGCTGTACACGGAATAACATCTCAACACTGGGAAATGATGTGCTCTACAGAGTTATATTTATTTATATTAGTGTTTCTTCTTCTCTACCGCATGATAATGAAATTTGGGATTTTAGTTGATGAAATCGAGGTCGTTTCTAGCTTTATATGATGTCTGAAGTTGTGAAGTTACTTCCATTTCTGTTTATTTTATTACCCTTGTGCTGAGAATATTCGTTCTGTAGACTTTGCCGAGCTGAGCGCGTTGAGTATCTCGAGCTCCTGCCAATATGTTGAAGCTAACCGCTCTAGCTAGGCCTTCAGGGCTTCGATCTTTTGTGCCCTTCGCTTTTTTCCATTTCCATGCCTTCTTCGCTGATTATTCTTTATCTTTTATCCCTCTTCCTTCTTAACTTGCTGTTTCAATGAGCAAGGGATCTTGTGTGAGAACATACCTTGTGTACATAGATTCAACGCTCCCCTTAGTCCATACTTAATGGTCCCTTCTCTTTCGGTACGAGATGGTCTGACTCACTGAAGTGCTGCTATCCTTACTACTACTATTGTTCTTTTCTCCGGTATTACCGCACTCGCCTATCCGCAAAGCGCTGCTCAAGCAATCGTTTTCCTTCTAGCTGTTATTCGGCGGCGCGTGGCAGCGTCTTGGCAAAACCAGGGAATGCGGTGTCGCTTTGGATTTACTGAAGATAACAAGTATCATTATATGCGAAACTCGTTTCTTAATTCAAATTATCCTGTGGGTTCTTACGTAGTTCGTGAGGATTTAAAAGTTTCATGTAATTGAATAAATGATCGTAGTATTCATTTTACTATTATAGTTGTATTCCCGCTATTATAATGATAGCCGATGTGTATTTATTTATATGCTTATATCATTTCTTTGTCTAACACTAAGTGCCACTTCAGAAAACACTGCAAGCGGCGCCGGTATGCGGCAGTGTCGTGCATAGGATTCTGAATATCGCATCGTAAATGAATGTGATCTAAAGGAAGCCAATTCTCTTGCTTAATAGAATAAAACATTTCGGAAAATGTTGGACGTCTTCGCGATTAAATTGTCAAGAATTTTCTTTCCGGGAGATTCATAGGTAGTTTTTTGAGGAGGCTGAGCTTTCTGTAAAATATGTTCTTGCCGCCATCAGAACGATGTATTTCGGAACAGAGCGATTGAGTTTCAATGCTATTCATAAATACTGTAAATAAATTTAATTTTTAGATTTTTCCAGTGAATAGCGTTTTAGAAGTAGGTAAATTTTTGAAAAAAGGGACCGGTGAGCTCAGACGAAATGTTCTTAGCTGTTGGCAAAAAAGTTTGTGAAACATTTATGTGTCTGTTAAGAGCGTAATTTTATCAACAGAATAAAAGGTTTTATAATATTTCGGGTCGAGTAGTTTTTAAATTTATGAATTACTTTTTCATTATTCGTGATTAGTAGCATTCCAGCTCCAATAACTGCATCAATGATTTGATTTGGATAATGCAAAAGTAATTTATGTAGTTAAAAAGCTACTCTATCCGAAAAATACTGAAAGCTTTTAATTCTATTAATAAAATAAAGCTCGTTTCCACTTCTTCCTTTCTTCATTAGCTTGAACAATTCTTTTTATGCTGTCATTTGAAATTTTGGAATGCATCATTTTGTTCAAACTTTTCAGTGTTAATGATAATATAACCTCTTAGTAGTTCCTGTATTTATTTTTAAGATATTGTACCCAGAATACGAAAAAGATATTTTTAATTTTTTAATTTTTGACGTGCCTATCTCGTGAAGTTGTACTGAAATTAGACGTGTTTATGAACTTATATTATTCTACTTAATGACAAATCAGATTTCATTTGTGAGAAATCGACTTGGAAATGGTTTAGTTTATGAATAAATGATCAACGTGCATTCGAACTTAGCGTTCACTCACTTTTTCATTCGAGAATGTTAATTTTTAGCTTATTTCCTGCTTAGAAGTATAGGTGTTTGCTTGATTATTGAATACCTTTTCTTCAGCGTTCTCATTGTTCTATCAAAATGTATCTTGATTTCGCATTGAATTTACTTTCTTACGTCTATGTGCTAGTCTCCGTTATGATGTGCTTGTGTTCGCGGTGTATTTTGAAACAAATGTTCTCCCCGCGGCCGCAGGACAACATGTCGAACACGACCACGGAGCAGCTGCTGAGAGGCCTCGCCTCCCAGGTGGCCGAGCGCGAGGACCACGTCCTGTGTTCAGACGTGCGCAACAAGCTCTTCGGGCCCCTCGAGTTCTCACGCCGGGATCTGGGTGAGCGAGTTCATTCCCAGGTGTCCTTTTGGAACGATGAATTCTAACTACCCTGAGGAAAACAAGTATCGATGTGATTGGCGTAAATGTTTTTTTCAGAAAACGGTACATTATGGCGTGGAAATTTTTACACTACATATATGCTGAACTGAGTATTGGTAACTTGCGTGTAGTGTGTGCTTTCACAGAAGTTCCAATTTTTAAAATGACTTAGGTGTTGCCTAAGCCAACGCGTGAATATATTTGTCCATCAGTACTGAGTATTCGTTCCCACTTAAGTGTTCGCACCAGCCTCAATCTCCTTCCGGTACGTCCTGCCTTGACCGTCTAGATGGATTTCAAATCCGCTTCAGTGAAAATGCAGTTAATTTTTCGTAACAAACTAGACGCAGCTCTATTGCGTGCGTAAATACGTGAGGCTGCAGCTAGTTCTTCGAATAAAGCTAAATATAGTCATACCGCCAAAATAACTTGTTAGGTACATGATTGAAATCCTCTCACTTTTGAAATTTAGTAAGCTTGCCATTCTTCAGGAAGGTTGAACATATATTGAATTGACTGTGACACGCTTGGTGTGGTGCCCTGCAGGGGCGCTGAACATCATGCGAGGGCGCGACAACGGACTGCCCGACTACAACACCGTCCGCAAGTGCTTCCACCTGCCGCGGGTCGAGTCCTGGGAGAGCATCAACCCTTCCCTCGCCGAGTCCAACCCTGAAATATTCGCAGAACTCAAACGCCTCTACAAGGATGACTTGTCCAACGTTGATTTGTAAGTTTTAAGATGAGGTATTGGTGTTTAAGTTTAATTTTTTGTCATTTTCATTTACGAATTGCCAATGAATCTGAGAAAATAGCTTGTAATTGCTTTCTTTTTTTCTCTTCTACTCTATGGAATTAAATTCCACGTCGCATAATATTTTACGTTCAAAGCATTTTTTTTAAATTGTTGAAATGATGTGGCACATAACTACAAGCAGGTTTATGCTGTCTTTAATGGTCTTCTATTTCGTGCTTTACGTGAGGAATGTGAGCGCTTTCACCGCAAGACTATAAGGTTCAATTTGTCACAGCTCTAAATTTTACAGTGGGTTCCCACCAATTTGTTGTTCGGTGCCATTAATCGCTTGCTCTAAGTCACCTCAGACAAATCCTGACCTCAACTGTAGCAGCTGAGTAACTAATGGCCTATAGGCTGTCGGTGTGACCGCTGTGGGTCCATTATGTCTTCACCGAATGATGAGTTTGTGCTTCCAAACAATGGTAAGCTTGTTCTAGCCGTGATGCGGTGATTAAGTTGTCTGATTCTTTCCACACTTGTTGTTATTCTTACGTATTTACGAGAGTTGCTTGAGTCGAAAAAATAATGCTTAGAAAACGGTTACCAGTGAAATCGTGGAGTATCGAGCTGGAATTTTCAAATGGGTAGTGATCTTCTTTTTCAACAATTTGTATTTATGTTATTTTTGATAACTTTCAAATTTTACAGGTGAGCTAGAATTACATACGTATGTAGTAGACATTCACGTACGATGATTATTTTAGAAACGATTTTTATATTCTCTAAACATGAACTTTGCACGCACGAACGAACGCACACACGAACAAAGCCACAAAAAATACTGGGAGTTTCACTCATTAAATTCTGTGTGTGGTTGTTTGCACTCTTCAGGTACGTGGGTGGCATGCTGGAGTCGTACGAAGGTCCTGGTCCTCTCTTCCGCACCATCATCAAGGAGCAGTTCACCAGGCTCAGGGACGCTGACAGGTTCTGGTTCGAGAACGAAGACAACAAGTGAGTGTTTCTCTGGGTGTCATCATCACCTTGTAATTTGGAACATCCCAAGCGTCCAGTAACTTCAAAAGGTCATCTCCTTAGCTCATTAATGCCGAGTGGCAAAGGGTTTTGCCAAGTTAGGGAGTACTATTTTTAGGGTTATTTATATTGTAACGGGCATATATGAGCTTTTCAATATCTGATAGCGAATGTGATGCGTAACAGTTTATCGATTCATGTTTTTATTCAAACATTCATCAAACAAGTAAACATCAAACAACGAAACAGGTTAGCTTCAAGCTAGATATAAATTCAAACAAGAACGACATGTTTCTTCAGCCTCGAGCGCTCAACTACTTACGTGTTGCCATAGAAATCAATCATCCCTCTAATTTTATCTAAGCTTCTTCAATTACGTAAAACTAATTTTTTATCCATATTTTTTGTAGTCTGTATTGGTTCCCGCATATGCACTGAAGTTCTGGTGTAGCATGAAGTTCTACGCGGAGGATATTGGTGTATCATTGTGTGTTCCACATGAAGTATGACAATGCTGTTGACATTCGAACCAGTGTCACTAGTGCCTAGTGTTTTCTAAAAATTACGAAATGATAATAATTTCGAATCAACTAATCAAAAAGGATTAGAAAGTAGTTCCTCAAGGGTCACTTTCGTGCTCATATTTAAGTACAAAATACTGCAATAATGGTTAAAAATACCAATGAATTTCTATTTCCCAAGTTAGTTTTGCAATCCCCTCAATTTCGAGTAATATTAATTTAGATTCACGTGACTCACGCATTAGCATTCTTTCTAAACTGTACACGCAGATATATATATCAGTTCTTTATTTATTCTCTTCCTTTCATTCTCAGAAGAATATTGAGTGTTTTTAATCTCTTCCGACAGCATGTACACGAGAGAAGAGATAGAGGACATCAGACGGCTCCGCCTGTGGGACATTATCGTGAATGCCTCCTCAGTCGCTCCAGAGGACATCCAACGCAACGTGTTCTTCCATCTGGACGGGGACGTCTGCCCCCAACCCCTGCAGCTCAACGCCACCAGCATGGAGCCTTGTCCTTATCTCCAGGGCTTCGACTATTTCAGGGTGAGTGTACTCGTATTTGTTTTACGCTTGTGCTTTTATTTCAGTTACCGTTAGGCCGTGGAACTCGTATTTGTTTTACGCTTGTGCTTTTATTTCACTTACCGTTAGGTCGTCGAACTCGTATTTGTTTTACGCTTGCGCTTTTATTTCAGTTACCTTTAGGTTGTCGAACTCGTATTTGTTTTACGCTTGTGCTTTTATTTCAGTTACCGTTAGGTCGTCGAACTTGTATTTGTTTTAAGCTTGTGCTTTTATTTCAGTTGCCGTTAGGTCGTATAATTGATTCCATGCATCCGCTCAATAAGCAAGCGTTTCAAGTGGTTTCCAGAAGAATTTTGATTTAGATTCAAGAGCTTGGTAATATGGACTGTATTTAAGCATTCATTTTTGATGTGCAAGTCTGTCAAACATGGTCGTATGGGTGGTGGTGTGAGTTGTCTTTACTCAACGTCTTGGAAAGTGTTTTGAGTAACCTTTAGTGTTCATCAGTGTTCTAATATCGTCCAGTTTTGAAGTTATTAAAATGCGAAGACTTATAAGTTCTTTAAATATGTGATTAATATAAAAGGGTTTTACATAGTTTGTAAGAAATTGCGCTAGCATTTCCTGCAAAATTCCTTCATTTTAATATTTCCTTCAAATAATGTTGCAAACAGATTTTTTTTTGTATTTGTTACTCGAGTATTTAGCTTTAGTGTAGCAATTATATTGGCTCAGCTGACTACCTCGAGAAAGAATGGAAGTAGAATATTTTTGAATTCTGAGTCTAGAGTTCATTCGAGGTCGGCCACCATTTGAATTTCTGGTTGTATAATGTTCTTTGAGTGAATGAGGTTGTACGACCATCCATTCGTCAGAACAAAAGGAGTTGTTTAGATAGAGTTCCGAAATCACACGTCATTCGTTATTTCACCGTCCAATTACGAGCAATCCTCCACAGACCGTGTGTCTATTCATATTAATACCATTCGTATTAGTACTGGTCAGACGAACAATCATCGCACGATTAACCTTATATTTTATTTGACATGACCAGGATTCGGAGATCACGTACATCTACTCGTGCATATTGCTGATCGCTATCCCGATCATCATCGCCGGGGCGGGTTACGCCACCGTCAAACTCCAGAACTCGCGTCGCCGCAAAGTCAAGATGCACCAAGAAGAGCTCGCCAATGGCCGCAGTGTCGACAAAATGATGGTCAAAGAATGGCTTCATCAGGTGTGTTTAGTAGTCCTAAAATCCTGGTCTGTAATTGAATAATTGGTGTTAAGGCTCAGACATAAATGGGACATATACCCGTAACAGTTGATGCATCTACACGGAATTTGTTTACAAATATATGCGTAGTTTCTTAGGATTTTTCAGTGGTCATTGTTTGCCTAGTTTACTTTTGTTAGTACTGCGTGGAAGAATGTTTCTAGTGTACATGTGTACTCTAGCATATGTACTCTAGACCATCGATGTTGGATACCATCAGAAACATTTTGACTATTGGGACACTAGACAGTGAGGTTAACTTTTTGTCCAAAATAGAAAACGTATTCAATATAAGTAGCGATTTGAGTAATTTTTAAACGATTGATCACATTGTACCGTAATTTTGTCTGATAATGGGCCGTTTAACATTTAATAAACTAAACATGACTACTGAGGCTTTATTTCATTGGGTTTAAGTATACTCCTTTGATGAAGTTCAAAGTAATGCGCATTTTCGATGGTAAAAGTACAGTGGTCGTATACTACCTACACACGTGTGTGTTTTTACGTACAATAATGGGCCAGGAAAGTCATTCTAGCAACCATTCGCTTGATATCCTGGTTCGAATCTCGCATCAGAACCACGCACGAATGCACTGAGGTGAAGGGCCGTGAAACTAAGCACAATACTTTTGGCTTTGATTTCATCCTTGTTGGGTGACTGTTGCATGTGGAAAAATATATTAAATTTTAATTAATTCGTGTTCACATTTAAAATAACTCAATTTATTGTTAACAAAATACTTATTTTATTTATTTGTCCTCCTCGTACGACATGTTTTTTTATAAATTATTTAACGCACTCTATTATTTTTTCAGAACTACAAGCGCATTGTTAAGGTAAAGTTCGGTCCAAAGGAGGAGCTAAGCACCGTCAACCGCAAAGATGAGAAGTTACGAACCGTTTCTCTGCAAGGCATCCAGTCTCTGGCTGTGGAGGTCACTCAGGACACGCACCGCAAGCCCATGGTCCTGGTGCGCGTGCCCAAGGACCACGATCTGGTTCTCGAGTTCGACTCCGATTCGTCTCAACGGAAGTTCCTCAACAAACTGGAACAGCTGCTGAAGAGCCACAATAAGCAAATGGAGGTTGTCCATGCGTTCAAAGAAGAGATGCTCGCCAATGCTGAGACGAATGAAAGGCGAAAAAAAAGACTTGAACATTTCTTCCGAGAAGCCTATGCCCTAACTTTTGGGCTCAAACCGGGCGAGAAGAGAACCTTAGATGAGAGCTCCAACGACGTTTCGATGGTCATGAGAACATCTTTGTCAAAGAAGGAGTTTGCACGGGCTCTTGGAATGCGTCCCGATGAGGTTTTCGTGAAAAGAATGTTCAACATTGTCGACAAAGATGGGGATGGCCGCATTTCATTCCAAGAATTTTTGGACACCGTCGTTCTTTTCTCCAAAGGCTCGACTGATGATAAATTGCGCATCATTTTTGATATGTGCGACAATGATAAAAATGGAGTGATCGATAAGAATGAACTCTCGGAGATGCTAAGGTCTCTTGTCGACATCGCAAAAACTCAAAAGCTGTCAGACCACGAGGTAATTTCTCAATTATATCAGTTATTTTCATGTGGAATGAAAACACGGCAGAGTGCATTAATAGTTAATGTGAATATATTATGGTGATATAGTAGAATGTGAAACACTGTTGGTAATATTTTAGCTCTAATGTAAGGCCAATATTATAATTTTAAGAAGGCTCGTTGCGCTATTGACCAAAAATGCACTGCTCATAAGATGGTGAGGCGTCTGCACTCAGGGTCCACATCGTCGGTCACTTTTGTAAAGTCGAGATTACATCGAACACAGTTTTGCGTAAGGCAGTTTCTCCTTCTCCCTTTCAGGTGGATCAGCTCATCGACGGCATGTTCAAGTCCTCTGGACTGAAAGAAAACGAGGCCCTCAGCTACGTCGATTTTAAAAAGCTCATGGGCGAGTCAAACGGAGACTTCATCGCCATAGGCCTCGACTGCAAGGGAGCCAAGCAGAACTTCCTCGACACGTCCACCAACGTCGCGAGGTGAGACACAAACGCCACCTGGTTGCAGGCGCTAGCGATGCTGTGTTGTTGTTCTCTGCGGTTGTTCTCTGCGGTTGTTCTTTGCGGTTGTTCACTGCGGTTGTTCACTGCGGTTGTTCACTGCGGTTGTTCTCTGCTGTTGTTCTCTGCGGTTGTTCTCTGCGGTTGTTCTCCGCGGTTGTTCTCCACGGTTGTTCACTGCGGTTGTTCTCTGCGGTTGTTCACTGCGGTTGTTCACATATGGGAGGTGAAAATCTAGTAATTTTAGCTCATTCAGAGCAATCCAGAACGAAGTAAACAGTAATTTAGTAGATCTGATGCTAATGACGGGAAACCTGACTGTTTTTTTTAGTACCTCGTATAAAGTACGTATTCGCTATTACTTCCAGGTTTTTTTACAGCGTTTGTGTCAAATCGGGTAGAACATTCAATTTCGTTTTATATATATGTACGTATACTATGACCAAGAAAGAGAATGCCCTTTTTACTGAAAATTTGAAGTTGGCTGTTTACAGGTATGAAAATCATAAACAAGATCACCCGACACTGAGGGTCATGATCTGTGAGGTGAGATGAAAAAAGAACGCAAAATTTTTCATTCATTGGCTCTGAAATCATTCATTAGATCTGAAATATGAAAATAAATTCTAAAATTTCCAAATTTTACGAACTTACCATTTTCGTTACAATTTTTGGAGACCAGTTTTTCTTTGTTTTGGTCAAGAGTTCGCTATACTTTTAGGAAACTTTTTCACTGTACGTTTGGTTTAGGGTCTGCTACACATAATTCTGCACATCGGGACTTTAGATATCTGAAGTAGACCATTCGATAACTGAATCGACTTGCGCCGTTCAGAAAATAAATGATTTAATGTACATAAAAACTTGTAGAAATTATGTATAATGAAATTATCGTACTTATTGGTGTTAAGTAATTCCTAATTAAATACTTGATATTTCGTATAGAACGTTGCACCATCGCGTTGTACTTTAGCTTCTTTTATTGATATCGATCAATCTGCATATAAAAGGTTACAATAAAAATAATCTGGGAGCGTACGTAAATTTACTTCAGAAGTTTCATCGTTCACGAAAATCATTTCAGAACGAATTCATCCACATATTTCTGTAACGAAAGAAGAAGCGTATGATTTACGTATAAAGAGTTCGCAAAATTTCAAAACTACTTAAATATGATGAGTCATGTAGCGTTATTAATGAAGTGGTGTATAACTCGGTAAGAGAGTTGCTACAGTACATGCACACCAGGGAAGCTACTCCATCTCTGTAAGCATCCACTTGTCTTTGCTCGGCAATTTAGTGAACAAATCTTGCAGTTCGATTATAATAGTTTGGGGTCTTGCAAGTGCTGACGAATGTTGCACTGACGACCGCAGTTGAGTCTAGTAATGAGCAAAGCCTTTTGTTGCTCTCGAGACATTAACTGCTTATGAGTTTACTGCTATCGATGGAGATGACCGCTGGATGTTCACTTCAAAACGGACAAAACAATTAGTTACTCGAGCTTGAAGGTAACATCATTAGTTTTTCAATGGCGGTAATGAGGCCAAATCGCTTATGATCAAAAACCACGATTTTATTTGACCAAAAATTACGATAACATTCGTGCGTTAGCTATGGTAGCAGTTATGGAAGTTATTTTTAATTTTCTGAACACCAACGCGGAACGTGGTCCATGCCTAGCGGGCATTCCATTCCGCAGCTGATAGCATTTTGGTTAAGGGCTGAAAGTGAGTGATCTGATGAGTGGCCTATAATTATCTTGGGTGTAGTTTCTTTCTCGATGAAGAAACAAGACGATAGAGTCGGAGACCCTGCGAATTTACTAAGAAAATTCCGTGGAGAATTGATTGGAATGAAAATAATTTTGCATAAAACTATTATATTTATCATGAGCTCCTGTATCTTTCAAGGAATTTTTCCATTGATTTGTGCTTATAGTAGTTAGAAATATTTTAAATGTATGAGGTTAGAAATTATGTTAGTTCCATGATTGTGCAATGAGAACTGCTTAAAAAGACAATGCTTACACCCAACACAGATATGTTACTTTGAAGTAACGAACCATGAAAACCACGGTATTGGCCTTGACTCGAAATGGCAGTTGTGATTGCGTCTGAAAAAAAAAAACAGTTTAAAGGTAACACGGAATTATGGAGCGTCATTTTCAATTTTTTTCTTTTGTGTTCAGGAAAACTTGAGCTTTTAAGCCAAGAATTCATTTTATAGGCGATGAATAAAAAAATAAAGTACTCCAGAAATATAGTTCATTTCAAAATATTAATAAAGGAAATTAGTCTACTTCTTGAATTTCATTATTTTTCAGCAATAAATTTTTTACTTAGTTGCCTTTGTTAGAGGTATTAGTTAAAAACGTGTTCATTTTTTTAATTATGAGTTTTGCTATTGTACGTCCAAGAGAAATTGTCTCTACTTATGAGACGTGAGGAGCAAATACATTTTCTCAAACTTTTAAAAATTGTGCTAATTCTGAAAGTCTTTAAACGATAAATGAAATCCGAGCTTCGTTTGCTCAGACAGCTAGTACCACTTACGGACTACAGTAGTTTCACACACACACGAGCACCTGATTTTTGCAGTGTGTTTTATACCTCAAAAATAGAACTATCATCAAAACTAGTGGCATCTAAACATCGAAAAATGCTCATTTTCCTGCACTGCTACTCTTGTTTACTGAAATAACTTAATAAGCTGTCTTCATGTTAGTCTTGTGTTGTGTAGAGCGCAGACAACTAGCAGGCAGACTTACTAGACCAGATCGCATCGAAACAAATTGGCTTCATCTAGAAGCCAAGACACCAGCAAGCCTCATGCCTTCGTTCTAATTATCGTCCTACAGAGCGGGTGTTAAATAACGACCTGCTAACATACCCTGAGAGTTCATTTTGTACTCTTGGTTTTAAAAAAGAGTTACGCTTGACCGTTTGGATTTATTACGTTCTATGTTCGTTTGCTTCATGGAGGAGCTTCTGGAAGCAAGAAAAATGACTCTTGGGCTTTATGATGAGCATGAGAGGAGAACAGCTTACTGGCATTGTCTGACCTGGGCTGTTGCACTCGATGATGCATCGCTGGAGCTACGGCGGCCGTTTTGATGAATTGCCATTTCTCGTACTAGGTAGTTGCTTGGTCACAGCTGTACCACTTGGGTTTCGCAGGCTTAGTTTTGGCTTCGTTAACGATGGAGTTCGTTACATCTCTTTCTCAGTTCTTGTGTTCACTTTCCCGGCATGAGAGGGGTTTTCGGTGGTCACGCAGGTTTTAGGGAGTAGAGAGCGAAACATTTTTTTTGCGAGTCCGTTACCGAGTTGGTTTCATAATTCTTAGAGTCTGTGAAATCTCTTAGTTATGCTTCACATAACATTTTGATCGATCTATTTACCTCAAAATTCGATGGAAGGAATTTCAACTCCACTGGCGCGACTGGTTTCTCCAGATTCACTTCTCAAACCCATTTCATGCTACGAGTTACTAGTCAAGTATTTTTTTCTACGAACTGGAATGGTAATCCAAGTATCAATCTCTACGGTGGTTCATACAATAGAAGAACTAATACAATAAAAAATATATTTTTAAAAAGTGTTATATAATGTAGGCCTTTGATTTGAACAAGAGGTGATATTCATGCAGTATAATTTAGATGCATACCGGTGCAGGCAGTTCACGCCGCTGGCAGCAAATGTCAGCCCGAGAGACGGAGCAGAGGTGGTTGGTGTGCAGAGATTATGAATGCGAAATTAGGTATGACGTGCCCTGCTGTCCTTATTCGTGCACACGAGTGAAGATTATCGCACGTCATCCGGTAATATATCAGGCTTTGGTGACGGCTTTCTTACCAAACTTCGAGCAAAATAAAAGGAAGTCAATAGCAATGATTGAGTTTAGTGAGGTTCCTCGGCTCGCGTTCTTCGATTTACAGTCCTTTGGAGGGGAGGAATTTTTGTTACAGCGTCTCTAATTTTAAATGATCGAGCAGAAGAATGGAAAATTTGTACTTATATTCTGGAAATTGTGTATGAGGCATGTTATTTGCACATTAATTGTACGAAGAATTTGCGAGTAAAAAACCGCATGGGCTCAGGTTAGTTTCCAAATATATCATTACTCAAACGTGAAAAAGCGCTGAATTTAATTGCGAATGCCATTTTTAAAAACGGTCGTTCATGGGATTCTATTAAAGCTTTAAAAAGTTGATACACCTTACCCGTTTCCAGATATTTTTCTGTGTCTCAATACATCACTTGAATTTCGTGATGATTTATCTTGAATATTTATTTGTTACGGGCGCAGGATGACGAGCTTCCACATCAACGAGATGCGCGACCTCAACCGCCACTGGATATTCAAGAAGTACGACAAACTCGCCACTTACCTGGAGGAAAACCGCCAGAATGTCTTCTACCTGGTCGTCTTCTACGTCATCACCGTGGCACTCTTCTGCGAACGATTTATACGTGCGTTTTTGTGATGGAAATTTTTTTGGCTGGCGGTAAATTTGCAGAAAAAACACAGGTTACATTAAATACTTATTTCAAGCTCAATATTAACGTGTATGATGGCATGAATGTCACACAAAATGGCATGAACGTGTCAAAAGGAAATTGATCGGAAATTATCAAACGTGGTGTGGATTTCCATTTTCGGTAATATGACGTTGCTACGTGAAGTCGTGAAATCAATTGCTTCCGTTTAACACGTTCCATGCGATTATGCCATTTTGCAAGAGTAAAATGCCCCACCGGTGGGTCACGTAGCAGGAAACGTGTTAAGGACATTTTCTGAGAATTATGCTGCGAGAAGTTCAAGAAAGTCTCTGATTTTGAAATAACAAAATTTCTTACCTCTCGTGAGAGTTGTATAGCTTCATAAGTGACGAGAGCTCTTTCATATTTTTCCCTGTAGCCTCTTTAGCTGTGAAATTAAATTCGTGAAATTCATGAGTTGAAATTTCAAAAGTTCAATGAAGACTGCAATTAAATTTGCCTAAATCAAATATACTTGACTTCTGTTACCCCATTCTTTTGACACAGTATTTTACCAGCTGTACAACTGTAGCCATGAAATAAAGAGACCCCATTTTCTTTTCAACTGTGCAACTGTAGCCGCAAAAAGAAGCGAACCCTCCATTTCTTTGTTAGCTGTACAATTGTAGCTCAAATTAAAGTGAACTGACTACCATTTCCTCTTCAGCTATTCATTTGCAGTACAAATTGAAGTGAGCTCACCATTTCCTCTGGAACTGTACAATTGTAGCCTCAAACTGAAGAGAACTCATCCCTTTGAAACTGTACAACTGTAGCCACAAACTGAAGTGAACCCATTCCTTTGAAACTATACTACTGTAACTACAAACTGAAGTGAAGCCATTCCTTTGACACTGTACAACTGTCGCCTCAAACTGAAGAGAACCCATTCCTTGGAAACTGTACAACTGTAGCCACAAACTGAAGTGAACCCACCATTTCCATTCTCGCAGACTACTCGTTCATGGCTGAACACACCGACCTGCGCCACATCATGGGCGTGGGCATCGCCATCACTCGAGGTGCGGCCGCCTCTCTCAGCTTCTGCTACTGCCTCCTCCTCCTCACCATGTCCAGAAACTTCCTCACTCGCCTCAAAGAGTGGTCCTTGCAGCAGTACATCCCTATCGATTCTCATATCCAGGTGGGTGTTTCCTCGTGAGAAATTGCTGGATGACATCCTCGCATGGGGGGTCCAGCTGCGAAATTGAAACTTTAACAGCGGAAATGCTACTAGACTACAGGCAAAATAACCCACCGCTCGATCACGTCTCGGTGAACGTGATTATGGTACTTGTCAGATCTCCTTGTGCGGAAAACTTTTCTATATAGGAATCTGTACGTGGAAATTAAAGTGAGAAACTTTCGTGGGCGGACTTTGTTAATGGAGAGTATATAATTTAACTTGATATCTGTATCGTAATAGTGAATAAATAGCAAGTGATTTTTACCGATATCTATGAAGTTTCCTGGAGAGAAAGATTCTACTTCACATGGTTAATTTAATGTAAAGTAATTCTGATCCTGTTTTTCTGTGTACGTGAAGAGTTTCGGGGAATATAAATGATTGTATTATACTCCTGTATAGTAACATCCTCATATCACGGTACGTTGAGTTTATATGATCACTGAGATTTAAGTACGTCTTGGTGTTCGTACTTCGGCTCCATGCTCATCGGTGGACACCATTGTGGTGAGTTCGTGCTGGATTACAGTATGCTCTCCAATTATTACATTTGAGTGGCGTTGGAGACAAAAGATCTTGTTCATGTCTCGTATTTCTACTAACGGCATCTCTAACGACATCCTTTGTCCGGCATTTGTCTTCAATCCTTCATTAGCGACCATAATTTATTTCAACAGTTCCACAAGATCGTGGCGACGACAGCCCTTTTCTTCAGCATCCTGCACGCAATCGGCCACTTGGTCAACTTCTACCACGTGTCCACTCAGCCCATAGAGAACCTGCGCTGCCTCACCAAGGAAGTCGCCTTCTCGTCTGATGAGAAGCCCACCGTCGCCTACTGGCTTTTCAGGACCATCACGGGTGCGGTGTTCGCTGCTTGTCTATACTATCCGACATAAAATGGAACAACTTTTTCAGTGTTTTCAATGGAGAACATTTCGAAATTCACAGAGATGTTTCCCGCCTCTGTCAAGATACTTGGAGGGAATGCGATGGCCCCGTATTATGAGTAATAAGATTTTCGGCTGGCTACAGAGGGATGCTATGAAAGAAAATGATATACAGTATAAAGTTCATATTTTAATTTTGTAAATTCATTGCAGGTATTCGTTGAAATTTTGCCTTTTAACAATTGTCTTTACACTGTATTTACATCGATATTTTACTCGCAGGCGTGACTGGCATCATTCTCTTCGTGATTATGTGCATCATTTTCATCTTCGCACATCCCATCATTCGTCAAAAGGCCTACAAGTACTTCTGGGCGGCACACCAACTCTACGTCTTCCTCTACATTTTCAGCTTGGCCCACGGCCTCGCCAGGCTCACAGGGCCTCCCAGGTGAGGGATTTTTCCAGAGTTTAGTCTTAAAATTTAGCGCTGCGCGACGAACGAATGGCTCCCATGATATCTGGGGACGGTGTTGTCACGCGTGGCAATTCTGAGACGCATGCTGGCAGTGTTGGTCAGTGGCTCTTAGTTTGGCCGGTGTGCAATGATTCCGTAGAGCATAACTCAGTTTAATGTGTCGATCCGCTTTCATAAGATTTTATCATTGAATATTTTTGCTTCCCTTTCGAATAAAAGCCCAATCACGCTGTACATATATTGCGCATGGCGAATTAAATTTAAGGAATATGGAAGTTCGACTTTTTGCACATCATCCCAATAAAGATACAAGCAAGAAAAACCGCTGTCAGATGCACCGTTTTGACCAAAAAACAGGAACAAGGAAAAAATATAATGCTAAAATGAGATCTTAAAATTGTACGCTTCAACCGTATTGGTCATTTTCTACACATTGTAAACAGAGAAAACAAAAATAGCAATAGCAATATTCAAAAATTAGTTTGTCATCCTTTACCTACTTATATTTGTCAGCCTTGAAAGTCTGTCGGGTAAATTACGGATGACGAATAATTTTGTGTCAGTCACTCCAATTTAATTATGTTCGCTTGTCATGTGACTGAGGGTACCGTTTTACGATACAAAAGACGCGTAACAGAGCCCAAGATTTACTCTCTCTCACCCAAGTCTTGCCCCGAGGAGCTCTATTGGGAACCCTGAAGTTAAGATGTGTGAACCTTGTTGTCTCGGCTTACGGTAAATTGAGAAATAAAGCAAATTACAGAAAAAATTAAAGTTGATTATTCCGTGTAGATCTCTTACGTAGTTTTTCCGATGATTTATTCTTGATTGCTTACAATCAAATACTCTCAGGTAATTTATTAGAATATAACCGTTGGTATTGGATCCTGTGTTTCGGTGCCCCTGTGAGACTCCTGGCTGGTTTGTCCATTACCTCGTTTCAGTTGGTATCGTTAGTGTTGCAATATCCAGATTGTAATCGTGCTAATTTCTTTGAATCATTTGTGCCCTTTCAAGAGTTTTTTTTGTGAAGCTATGACTTTATTGCAGATTCTGGATCTTCTTCATATTTCCTGGCGTTGTGTACATGATCGACAAGATCATCAGTCTGCGGACGCGGTACATGGAGCACGACATCATCGAGACCGAGCTCTTGCCCTCTGACGTCGTCAAAATAAAGTTCTACAGGTCAGTGAACTTTCAGTTGTCAGATGTTTCGTGGAGAGTGAGGGCAAGTTAACAACCCTTTAACGTCTATATGGAATTTGAAATCTACTTTTGAAAGGATGCTTCTAGTTTCTCGTACAATGCTAAATATAGTCTTGCTATACTCATGTATACGTGAGGCTGCAGTTAGTTTTCTCAATAAAGCTAAATGTAGCCTTATCGCCGAAGTAATTTGGTCGATGAAGGGTTAACTCTCATGTTAATTGAATGCAATGTGGTTTGTTTTGTTCTTTCATGTTGAATCTTCAATCCCATCAATGATACCACTCTTGAAATATTCTAGTAACAGGGTAAATCAGAAGACTTGAACGCTACAATTGCTCTTCGTTCTTTACTTGATTTCGTATTATTAAAATTTTTGGGCGTTTAGTGATAGATCGATATAAATCTTCATGATTAAGGAAAAGGACTCACGATGTCGAAACTTGGGGTTTTGGTATTTACTGCATAAGAAACGGTATTTCAGTCTTCATCTAAGTCTATCGAATTTAGTAGCCACATTTCCATGATCGTCACTAAAGTATTCCGCGACAACTGACTTTGGGAACTGCTCGCAGGCCTCCAAACTTCAAGTACCAGAGCGGACAGTGGGTGCGCTTGTCGTGCACAGCGTTCAGGCAGAGCGAGTACCACTCGTTCACCCTTACCTCGGCTCCTCACGAGAACTTCTTGTCCTGCCACATCAAGGCCCAGGGACCCTGGACCTGGAAGCTCAGGAAGTTCTTCGACCCGCACAATTACATTCCTGACGAAGAGAACCCTCCCAGGGTGAGTCCGATTGTCTCCCTGAATTTTGCTCATTAAATACTTTTCCTAAAAATGCGGATGCAGCACCATCTTCAAAGCTACTATTAGTTGGATTACTAATATATTTTCAATTTATATTTCAAGAGGTCCCTTTAGTTTTTTGAACAAAGGCCTCACCACGTTAAGACAAGGACTAATAAGGATTTTTTCAGCGTCAAGAAGTAGCTAGAAGCAGAAATAGTAAATCTTTGTTACACTTTTTCGCAAGGAAGACTAGACGAAACAGATCCCTCGTCGTCTTCTGGTCTGCGGCAGTATTAAGAATAGAAGCCTGCAATAAATATTTCTTTGACAAGTGCATCATCTTGTTTGCAACAAAAGAGAAAGTTTAAAATTGAATCTTCAAGCGCACACTTGTGGTCTTTGGTCACTAAAGCTAGTTATGATAAACTTTCTCTAAGGTTCTAGAAAGCAGCGTGCGTTGAACGTTGATTTCAAATGAACAATTCTGAAGTGTATAAGGATAATTTTCCGTAAGAATGGAAAGCCATGGCAAAATTATTCCTAATTTATAAGTTTATTTGTCTGTATTTCAACATTGTTACTCTCCCAGATTCGCTTAGAGGGTCCCTACGGAGGCGGCAACCAGGACTGGTACAAGTTCGAAGTCGCCGTGATGGTGGGAGGCGGTATCGGAGTGACCCCATATGCCTCCATCCTCAACGACCTCGTGTTTGGCACCTCTACCAACCGATATTCTGGTGTTGCTTGCAAAAAGGTGCATATTCACTTTTTCATCTATTTATAGAGATAAGATCTATAAAGCTTAAATTATTCTACTACGAAAATTCAGAAAATTGAGCTGTCGTTATTGATGCAAAATTTGAAATACCTCGTGCAGCTGTTCAGTATTTGTAAGGAAGTTGATAATATTTAAATGACCCCTAAGAGTTGAAGTGTAAAAATTCCCCTATTATAGGCACCGTGAACTTGAGTTTAAAGTTGTTCCAATCAAACGTTCGGATTAGTTCGTTCTTAACGTATGCCCAAGTGTATCAGTTTCAGTGGCCCTAATTATATAGATTGGATGCATATGATCATTCAAAACCTTTACGTAATGCTACTATTCCTTCCAGTTTCATTTATGAGGCAGACTTTTAGCATGAGAGTTTTGACGTAAGAACTTACACTATTAGTGCTAATTGTACCGTGAAGCCTTACTTTTGGTAACTCTGTTCTAATGCTGTTATACTTCAGTGTTCAATAGTCATCAACATTATAGTCGATTAAGAGTAAGAACTCTTTAGATTCGACTTAAGATCGATCGATAAATTGTAGCCATTAATGCACGAGAATGTTAATTTCATGATGTGATATATCAGTGAATACTAACAAACTACCTAAATTCGTACTTCACTGAGTACCAAAAAACCCTAACGTTTTAAAATATTTTCAGGTGTACTTCTTGTGGATCTGTCCAACGCATCGCCAGTTCGAGTGGTTCATCGACGTCCTCCGCGAAGTCGAGAAAAATGACGTCACGAATGTGCTCGAAATGCACATCTTCATCACCCAGTTCTTCCACAAGTTCGACTTGAGAACTACCATGCTGGTATGTCGACTGGCTTAATAATATTTATTCATGTATGTACTTTGTGTAATTGGTATGACTTGTGAAGACCTGAAGCGAGGAAATAACGTGAATGACCTATGTATTCATGTGACCACAGAAATGTAATTCTTACTTTCTACATAAAATAGCATGAGATGTTACAGTTGTGGCTCTACGAGAAATGAAGGAATTGTTTTCCTCTCTAAGTCATGTATTCACCTGTTAGGTTTGTAGCTCATGACGTACGCCACGTTATTGATGGAAATTGCTTGAAAACATGTCGAGTTTTGTAGGTTTGTTCATCAAAACACGAAAATAATTACTCTGTGCAGTAGTTAATTCTCGAATGCATTACTTTTAACATACTTCTGTGTATTGTAAAAGAGCTTGAATTTGAAAGAGAGAGAAATGGTATAAATTGAGATAGAAGGTCAAGGGTTGAGATTCAACTATGCATCTCATATTCTCGCAGTGCCCGTCCAATGAGCCGAATAGCAAGTGCACGTTTTCAAATACACATGTATTTTTAATCGTAATTTTTAGTACTGTCGTTGGCTTTGCAGCAGGTCTCTCGAAATATTTGTAATTACAAGCATATTATTTTGTAAAGTAATCTTGCTTGCGTTGCAGTACATCTGCGAGAACCACTTCCAGCAACTGAGCGACCGTAGCATGTTCACGGGCCTGAAAGCCATCAACCACTTTGGCCGACCTGACATGACCGCGTTCCTCAAATTCGTGCAAAAGAAACATCATTATGTGAGTGAACTTGAGGGGTAGTGTGAAAATTCAATTGCTAATGTCGGGATAAATTCGATTATTGACAAATGCAAAAATTCCCGTGTAAAATAATGTCATTCTCTAAGGGAAATTTTAACAAGCATTTAAATTTAAAATTGTCGAATCTTCATCTGGTAGTCCATTTATTTCTAAGGTAATGATTTTGTTGTTCTTGTCTGAATGGATTTCTGAAATTTATAAACGTATTCCAAAACTTTCGGATATGTAACTGTGTTTCAACAAGTTTTAGTCGTTCTCTGAATTACATTACCGCTGCTTAACAATGATCGATCTTCAGGTTTCTAAAATCGGCGTCTTCAGCTGCGGTCCCAACCCTCTGACGAAGAGCGTCAGTAGTGCCGTTGAGAACGTGAACACAGGACGGCGGTTACCTTACTTCATTCATCATTTCGAAAACTTCGGCTAAGCGAGGAAGTGTGATAGATAAGATGTTGACATTGTACTCATGGTACTCAATTTGATTTTGCTTTCATATTAAGCGAGTTTTTGATGAAGGGTGCATTTTGTTTTTGCCAATCACCAGTGTTGTGTATCTTACGCAAGGGACAAATGCTGTAATCTGCAAGCGTCTTATTAAACTACATACGGAAGAGTTAAAATAGAGGCGTGTTCACCAGATAGTGATGGGGTGAGGTGCACTTAATTTACACCCTGAACTGATGGAAGTGAAATAGACGGGGTAAAAAGGTTAATGGGTTTCCTTCTGGGTCTGTCTTCTCCTATAGCACTTCTGCCTAGTTCACCGACGCCCCATGATACAGCACGTAATGTTGAAGTAGGCGGTGGCGACAGTCCTGTGGTCGGGAAAATTTCAGCATTTTTCATTTTCTGCCCATTTTCTCTGCGGTTACTGTTTCTTACTTCGAACTTGATAAGGGTGCTATTGAACTTGCGGACTGCCCGGACTACAAGTCTTTCTGTGTAATTTTCCTTTTGTGCGAGTCATGTTCGTGCAGATTCAATGTAGAGGCAATCAGCATCAGTGAGGGAAGAAAAGACAATCGATGCTTGAGATGACAAAATTAGTCTTGAGTTTTTAGAACAAACTTTAATGATTAATTGGACCACGATTGGCGTTAGTTAATGAGGTTGAATTCTAACCTTTTGCACGTAGTAGAGCCTTGTTTCACTCTTACTTTGTATATTTCCTTGGTGTCATCGTAGGTACGGCATGCGTTGTAATCGCTGTGTAGACATGACCGGGGGCTTAGTCCAGACGAGTGAAGCAAAAATTTCTGCACAAATTACGAAACATCGGTGGTGAGGCCGAATGTTGTTCGGTAAGAATCGGGTAAATTTTGATGGACCCTAACCCGACAATCATTTTTCCTGTTAATGGCATCCTCATGGAACTGGCTTCTCTCCCTGCATGGTGGAGAACTTCATCAAATATAATAATATATAATAATAAATAGGAGGAAGAATGGCAATGAAGACTCATCATCCTTGTTGTATGGCAATTTAGTAACCTAAGGGAAGTCTTAAACTGTTCAGCAGGTTCGTGTAATTGTATGAGTGGGCATGTCTAGAAAGTTCCATTTGTTATAGAGGAGACGGTTTGCTTCTCGTTACTGATAGCAAGTGTTTTCATGCCATGTAGTTTAATGTCTCTGTCATTATACGTGTCTCAAAAGCGGCCGCTGTTGAGATTGATATTGTACTACACTGATGGGAGTAAAGGCGCTTGTAATAGTTTGTAATTTAAAAAATTAATAATGGAATAGTTCAGAGGCTGTTCTATGGTGAGTTT
The DNA here is from genome assembly GCA_014899125.1 of Orchestia grillus. Taxonomy (NCBI): domain Eukaryota; kingdom Metazoa; phylum Arthropoda; class Malacostraca; order Amphipoda; family Talitridae; genus Orchestia; species Orchestia grillus. Next base: position 41,849 of record VOMN01118315.1, on the reverse strand, counting down.
CATAAACTCTGGTACACCTAGTTATAGTTTTGTTCCGTATTATTGAAGTTAAGAGCCTTGCAAGAGCCAATTCAAGGAAACGTGTTCATGAATATCAATGATAAGTTTTAACTTTGTGACGTATCATTGCTACTCGAGATCTACTGTTTCAGAACAAAATGCTTGTTCGATACTGACCGTGATTTTAAATAATTTCTTGATGTAGATCTGCTTGTTTAACACGGGTGGACACATCAACAAGAAACAAAACTTATTTTATGACATCAGATTTTAGTTTGTTACGAATCTGTTAGTATCATATTGAGCAATTTAACGCTCATAATTGGAGAATAAATAAATATCGGTCACTGTTGGCTACGATGTACTGATTCGGTAGTGCTGATTTAACAGGAGATCGTATTCTACTAATATTTATCTGCTGTAAAACATTAATAAATTTAATCGAAGATTGTATTTAATTATCGTATTTTAGAAAGACATACACAGTTAAGAAATTTGAAGCGTATGAAACAATTGGCGTCGAAAGCATAGAAGTTAGCGACGTTTTGTGTTGGCAGATGTGGGCCCTCTCAGGGCTGTCCCCTGACGCGCTTGCTCTGTAAATATTGAGGTAAGTTTCGCGTTATTATATTATGGAGCTCCGTGTTCGTCTGCCTATACTGATAAAACCATATGAAACTTTTTTACTCGCTGTTTTTATTATCCTCATTTTACCGAGATTTCGGCCCTTTGTCTCAGAGTAGAAGGCACATTGAATGTAAGTAATTGATTCGATGGAGTTTTTGAAAAGTTCACCAGAAATATAATTAAATTTACGTACATGAAGAATGTGAATATCTGGAGTTGGGGGACTGGGAAAATTACCATAGCAAAAAAGTCTTTATTTCAGGTCGTTACTAATTCGAAGGCCTCCCCTTTGTTACAAAAATTAGAAGTTTTCATACACTGATATCAATATTACCGTACCAACAGCTTACATTATACTGTGCATGCTTTTGTCCTCTGTAACTTTCTTGAAGAAAATCATGTTTGAAAATAAGATACGAATTTGATAAGTTGGTAATCACTGAAAATAATTCACTCTATTGACCCAGGAATGAAAACCTCCGGTATCTCATAACCCGTAGTTTATTTTTCCTACGGACTTAGACCAAGCTTCTCTCCTTCACCTAACCTCAAATTTAGTGGTACCATTCCAGTGTTAAACACCTGAACGCAGACTGCTCAGCACACGACAATTCAAGGGAAAGAGTTGGAACTACGTTTTTGTGAAATAATTGGCCGTTCAACTTCGAACTTTCATAAATGGAAGATTGATGCGAGTTCTTCAAATATCACGAAATGAATACTACAAATTTTTTGGGAGTACGGACTTCTGCGCTCTTAGTAGTGTGCGGTTAAAGAGATATTCGAGTCTAACGTCAGTTCAACTGGCCGCACCCAGAAGTCATTTCCCATCAAAGCACATAAAAACGCACACTGACGGTTCCACGTGAGAAAAAATAGCCATATTAGTCAGTCATTCAATTTATTCCAATTTCGTCAGACATTTTACTACAGGTATGACGCGCTCACGAACGTCATTATCTCATGGTGAAAGGTGACGCAAAATTTGTTATCTCCATTACACATTCTCAGCGCAATCGTAAGAAAAGGATTTTTATTTGAAAATACCTAAATGAACATCCCTCATCTTCAAAAACCGAATGTGAAGATCAACAAAAACTATTTTTTGAACGAGTCCTTTGATCAATTATGGATCTTTCGTGACAGATGAATCATAATTCATAACATCCGAACTGTGTTGGCTGCACTGCAATCTAATGCACAAGTGGGGACAGCACATTCAGGTATTATTCAGGAGGCCACACAACCAGAATATACGCGCACTTGAGAATTTGTTAAACGAGCTTAAATTTATGACTCAAGATGTTTTTTCTAAGTTAAAGAATATAAGTCCTATCTCACGAACAAAAACGTACGCTCGTGACGACGTATAATTTGTCTCAAAGGATTTGCAGCTGATTTAACAAACTTACTGAAGCCTATTTATTCTCGGTCACAATTCAATGAATCGCGAAAGTTATGCAGCACCTACAAGAGAGCATCCAAACACAAAAAACTCCGTAATTTGTACCTTATAAAAGCGAAACGACGTATTTTTTTATTATTTATGAGTTTAAATGCAAACAGCCCCGTGCTGTGCGGAGATAGCCTTGTTCGGCGGAACGCACGAGGCAACGAGAAAGCGGGCAAATAATATGATTTTAGAAGTGAGCTCTCCGTTCAGTCTGATCAAGCTACCAACTGAGGAGAACATAGCTTGAAGGAGCTTGGCTTCAGCTCAGAGGTGCGCTGAAAAGGCAACAGACCTTCAGATCCAGTAACGGATTGCGCAGGTAACATTCATTTCGTGCACCTTCTTAATTCATTAGTACTTATGTGAAACGTCAAACTTTCAACGTCTACAACCTACAATTTTGTCTAGTTGTTCTAGATTACTTTATATCGTATGCATTTTTATTTTGAGGGTACGCCAATACTTCATTGGGTGTAGAACAAAAGCTATAACTATATTTCCTCTTGGCAAGCAGGATTTTGTTTAACACGTTGAATGCGATTGTCCACACAGGCAAAATTACATGCCGACAAATATCTCTACTGTGAATTTAAAAATGAAGGATTGTGGTTTCACAAATTTGGTTACTCTAATAATTTTCTTTCTTATCAGAACTAGCTTATTCGATTGTTGAACGTAAATTTGAAGGAAACTCGAAAATTCGAATTTATACATGATAGTGCTTTGGTTACATTAGGTTAGGTTAGATGATCGCGTGTACCATATATGATCCACTCCGGAGTCAACGTGTTAAGCAAATACACAATATCTACAAATGAAATTACAGGTGGTCGTCGACTTATGACCAATGTGACTTATGACTGATCCAATTTAAGACCGTCTGGTCTACACCAAAAATGTGAAGTACTTACAAATGTGGAGCTGATCGAACTGGAAGAAGAACTGGAGCCAAACGCAGTCGCAAGTGGACGTCTACCTGCACATAGAGTGCACAGAATTGGTCACGGGGTCAGTAGAGGGTCATGGTTCCTCCAACTTTAAAAGCAGCTCGACGTCAAAAGTACACTTATGAGACAGTACGCATCTTTGATTTTTACTAAGATAAAGTGTTTCATAACTAAATTATTTTCCAATCCTTCACACTATTCATCAAATTCCCTTTGTAGGTTCTTTCACACGGGGTATTTGGAATACTTCAAATTAGCAGAGCCTTCAGAGAACTCTAGATGTTTATAGTATATTTCTTAGATGCGAGTCAGAAAATGAATTCTTTTCAACAAAACCGGTATCTATAAAAGTGTAAAACGTAATTGTCTGCTTAAACATTATTGAAACTAAATATATTATTTAGCAAATAGAAAATGGGGCATAAGAATTGTTATTCGGTTATCCTACCAAATCTTCAGATGGAGCACATATACTTCTGAGAATACGTGTTAGAAAAAAAATAGGGAAATGAACTCTAAAGGCAACTTAGCCTGAATTTCAAAAACACAAACCGACTATGAGTTATAGCTGCTATCTCAGAGGCGGTAGGTTCTGGGACATCGGTTCGGGAACCTTCTTTGGCCGGAAGGACCATGGAAATTAAATGTTGAATTGCATTTCCGTGAGGATCACATACTACATTTCTTTAACAATTAGCACAACAAAATTCGTACCTTCAACAAGAAGAATGGCAAGGATTTATTTGAAATTTTTCAGATAAGTGTCATAAAAAGACGCACATCAGACTCGTAAGTCATATGTAGGTTGCTGACAGGTGTTCTTGGACACCATGGAGACTCATAAGATCATGCAACGGGCGGTCGCAGCACATGGCCTCATTCCCATCACAGAGGAGTGCATGAACGCTAAAAACAGCAAAATAGCGTAATTCAAGCGGTTATTATTTCTGAACAAGCACAGCAAGGCTAGAGAGCCCTCATTAGAGAGCCGACGAAGGCTGCCGCGCCACTCCTTACTCAAATAATGAACTTTTTCAGATGGCTTGAATAGGCTCGGGAGCGGCACATATTGATTTTCAAACTTGAAGAACTTACAAAAATGAGTTGAAATTTCAAAAGTTCAATGAAGACTGTAATTTTTTTTGCATAAATCAAGTATACTTGACTGCTGTTACCGCGATTCTTTTGTTAACATGAAAGCTCTAGCGAAAAGTCTTTTGAGGCGTACGAATATGCTTTGATGTTCGAATGCATAAACTTTAACCTTCTGATTCGACTCAAGAATGATTTCACAACACTTCATAGACATTAAAAACTATCGAATATAGTCTCCCAAATTCTACGCTGAGGGACTTAATCTCTTTCGAGGTAAGGCACAATGAATAATTGCCAAAAAAGATTGAACCCATGTTCAGAGCACAAATGCTGCGAGATTAGCGGGTTTTGCGTCATGTACCTATTCATGTCGTAGTAATGATAGTCTACCTTCGTACATACTTGGCAGCACTTGAATATCGAAATTGAAATCTTCAATACGCTTAAAATGCTTTTTGGATAAAATACTATTTCCAATACATTTTTGTTGGTGCTATCGAGAATGCCTGTGAAAGCGCGCTTCATTTATACCGAGTTCAGGAGGTTAAAGTCCATCATTTCTTTCGGAAATCTGATGGCCACCAAGTCATTAAAGAAACGCTGCAATTTATCACAGTTTTTGCCTCGTTTTTGATGTCGTAGCAGTAAGAGAATGGCGGAGGCCGACGCCAGGTAATCTTCGAGGATGTGAACTACGTGGGCGGGCAATGAGTGAAAGCTGCCCAGAACTGCTGGGCATTTCGTGCGCGTTGGTAGAGGCAAGTTGGAACTTCTCAGCATCCTTGGTTTTTAACTTCGATCAAAATGAAAGCTATGATTGAAACAAAATGAATCGCGCATGAAAGTAATTAGAATATTCTTTTTCGTATAACTGACATTTCCTACTTAAAATAATTTTCTCAAAATGAGCAGATTACAGCAGAAATGTCATTCTAGTTGCATCGAACACACTTTTCGCTAAACTTCATGAACACATGAAATGTGCTTTTAACGATCGGAGAAACGTTTAACGTGAAACATTTTATCGCCGTCCCTTCAAGACGAAGAGGTTAGCCGTGGCCGCGGGGCATTTATTAGAAACTCGCAAGCTCTCACGCGGTGGGAAATATATTTTGATATTTTCGATACAGTAGGGACAACTTTCAGCCCCTGCTGGGGGGAAGGGTGAAGGGATTAACACAGAACTGGCTGCACTTCGGTCTCACGTACAACCGCTTAATTAGAATTATAGAAATTACCCTGAAAAGCTGAGGGCCACCGCAGCTACAGTCTCCGTTACTACCTACCGTCTAACCTTAAATTCTGCTGATAGAAAAGTCTATTCAATTGATAGTAGACACCACTTTGTCAATTCGTGGAGTTGAAGAGCGATTACCGACTCAAACGACTTCTATTCCAACAGTCTCTCTTCTTTAGAAAAGTTCTAAAGACTCATGCACGAAAGTTCGCCATTTGAAACTTCGCCATTTGAAACTTCGCCATTTGAAACTTCGCCATTTGAAACTTCGCCATTTGAAACTTCGCCATTTGAAACTTCGCCATTTGAAACTTCGCCATTTGAAACTTCGCCATTTGAAACTTCGCCATTTGAAACTTCGCCATTTGAAACTTCGCCATTTGAAACTTCGCCATTTGAAACTTCGCCATTTGAAACTTCGCCATTTGAAACTTCGCCATTTGAAACTTCGCCATTTGAAACTTCGCCATTTGAAACTTCGCCATTTGAAACTTCGCCATTTGAAACTTCGCCATTTGAAACTTCGCCATTTGAAACTTCGCCATTTGAAACTTCGCCATTTGAAACTTCGCCATTTGAAGCTTCGCCATTTGAAGCTTCGCCATTTGAAGCTTCGCCATTTGAAGCTTCGCCATTTGAAGCTTCGCCATTTGAAGCTTCGCCATTTGAAAGTTCACTACTTGAAAGTTCACTACTTGAAAGTTCACTACTTGAAAGTTCAAATTTTTACTTGACTTTGAGGTGGTAATATCAAAGATTTCCACCAAATATGTTGATTTTTTAATATGAAACGCACAAGTTCCATGAATTAATTTCACACGTGAAATGGGCACTCGTGAAGATTTTGAATAATATTGCAAACATGTCTACTGTCTACAGGAAACATGATCAAATATCTTATTCATACTTTTGACTCCAGTTCATTCGTAAAAATTCAGGAAGCAAGTGCTAGCATGCAGCTTCCCTGCTATGTCCTCATTATGTCTATGTGATCATGACCTCATTATGTCCCTCCGCGAAAAGCCCTCATAACGTACCCCCAGGCGTTCCAAACTAACTTGGTACGCTCGTCGTTGAGTACACGCCTCCATTAGCCACTGAAAGGGGCATTCGGTGAGTTGCCACACAAGGAAGGCAGGTGGCAGGGTGTCCCTGTGGGTAGCTTCTCATAAAAATACGAAAATTGTAAGAGTAGAAGTATAAAAAATTACGGTGTTATCGTTTTTCAAGCTCTGCTGTTCAATTTGGTGCTAATAAATTTTGATTTTTATCACATAAACGGAGAGTAACACTATTAGTTCTTCAATAAAATCTGATGGTGTGAATAAGAAAAACGAAAAAATCAGAAGAATCTCAAACGAATATTGTCTTTTTGTTTGAACCAATTGACTTCTTCAAAAACATGACTTCATCATTGTTGATTGCTCTACTCGTTTTGTGACCGAGTAGAGGACCATTAGTTTAGCTAGAGACTAGTGATTTTCATAGATCATGAATATGAATACTCTAAAAAGATTACTGAGGTTAGGTTACGCAGGCTGAACAAAATCTCAACGGGAGAACCGGATGTGTTTACACGGATTTTATCTACAACTCAAGTGAGCAAGAGTCAGATGAGCTCACAGGGCAGGAAATGTCTATTGTTATCTCGTCCTTGAATAAATGCAATGGCAATGAGCTCTTCTACAAGCAGTTCATTTTAGGAACGAATATCTAACTCCAAGAACGCAAGTTCAAGGATTTCCGTTCAGATAACTTTCACGGGAAGATTGCTTGGAAGGGAAAAAATATTTAGGCTGTCCCTGAAAATACACGCGGAGTTACATTACTGCTCTTACTAGAGATATCTTCGTGTTCTGCCAAGACTTGCCGGACAAATGAATCTACTTCCGAGCCAGAACTCGAGCCCCGACAATTTCATCAAATTAAAACAATATTCGTTCACATGAAAAAATAGGGGCTAATTATAACGAAGATGTCACCATGCCATCGCAGTGAATTATTTTTCTCAGTAAATGAAATAGGGATCCCCTCGCGCGAAGAACGGGAGTTACAAAAGCTTGCTTATGTTGCGATTAATTTCTTGCGATTAAAGAAAATGCGATTAATTTCTTATTACTTCCGAGCCTTGGGATTAAGAAATGTTTGTAAGCCCGTCAATTTCAGGANCAAATATCTTGGCTCTCGGCCATGACACACTTCCGTGCATTTGCCTGTAATAGCCTATGAGGTTTCAAAAGTCAAAATGGGAAGAGGAAACTACAGAACAGAAGCTAAAGCTGAAATACAAGGCGTTAGGAAAAAGTCTCGTCATAATTCGATTATACATTAAGTGATTATATATATATATATTATTAAACTTCGTAAAATTTGTTTACAGTGCTTATTACGAACAATGCTAACGCAATTGTCGTTATTATGACGTTGAATAGAATATTTTATCGTACGATACATGTTTATTTTACATTCCATCATAGAGTTTTAACAGTTTTTAGCGATACCTTGTATTTCTGAGTCCACCTTCGAATTCAATGCGCTACCAATTGATGGCGTACGCTCCAGAACAAAATGGCCTTCCTAGCTGAGATAATGGGTGGCTTCATAACTTGTGTATTGCCAACATTTGTTTCAATGGGGCGGCAATATCATTTCTCATGAAACGCATATTTTCTGAAATTTCATACAGAAAGTTTACACACAAGCTTTAAAGATTAGATTACTGTTTCGTTCAAAACACCCTACCCACATGATTCACACTTTGACTACGGTTCTCCACACAGGTAAAATTACATGCCGACCAAGATCTCTACTGTAAATTTAAAAATGAAGAATTTTGGTTTCTCAAGTATGGTTACCTTGTTAATTTTCGTTCTAATCAGATCTAGCTCATTTGATTGATGAACACAAATTTGACGAATACTTGAAAATTTGTATTTGAACATGATAGTGCTTTGGTTACATTAGGTTAGGTTAGATGATCGCGTGTACCATATATGACCTACTGCGGAGGCAAAGTGTTAAATGAGGTCCAAAGAGAGCCAAGGTAAGGGAACGTTTAGTTTGAACTTTAGAAAACGTGGAATCTATGTACAGGTGTGTTACCACACAAGATTCCAGGAGCATAGAAACAGCAAGTTAAGAAGGAAGAGGAATGAAAGATAAAGAATAATGAGAGGAGGCATGAAAAAAGAAAAGGAAAGGAGGCGCGGAATATTGAAGTTTTAAAAGCCTAGCTAAAGCTGAGGTAACATGAAATAAAATCATTTGAAATGTTGGTTAATAGGTAAATAGTTACGGCGTCGAGCTAGTTTACTGAGCAGTGATTTCAAAAATAGAATGTCTTCAGAAGACCCAGCGAGTACAAAAGTATTTTGAAGCTATAAATACTCTACAACATTGGACGTACACAAAATTTGAAATTGTGAGCTATTTTGAACCTGAGCAGACATGTTAGTGAGTTCAGCGATAAAAGCTTCGCCGCGAGCCTCAATAGCTCATCTTAAACGCAGCGCTCTCAAGAGTTATATTAAAATTAATTAACTAGAATATTAAGCAGCACGATACAAACTTCTTTTTTAAAATTATCTTTGTCGATCCAGTAAATGATCTGTACACTGAAAAATTAATCCTAAAAAATATTAATCCAATGTTTGCGCTGTGGATATTAACTCATCGCCCTCTATGCAAGCTCGCTATCGGCTCAGTACAAGTATTTACCTTAGGATAGACGAGTTGGTTTTGGAAAATTTTCCTTTCTCATAGTACAGTGCGCAACAATCAACCACTTGCAGTCACCGTGACACATTTCTTGAAAACATTTGTGCACAAGAAATTTTTAGGCGTACTGAAGACCAGTGCTAAAGTTTCCATCGTGTGCAATAGCGCGGTCCACCCAAGTAACATTGAGAGACTTCACTAAATTTATGCCTAACCCACCTGACCATGGAATGTAGACTTATATGGAGTCCAGGCAGAGCTGCGCTGGATCCTAGCAATTGAACTTCACAGAAAATGAGTTTTCACAAGGATCGTATAATGGCAATCAAGAACTCTCACTTTTTTGACTGGAGAACAGCAGCTCTCTCTCGCATAGCTCCTCCAGAGTTGGACGCACCACCATATGTCTATGCTGAGTAATACCTCCTTCAATAGGCGAGGGTATTGGAAGACCATCTGCCGTAAAAGTTGACTGGGCTCCCGAGGTGCCTTTCTCCAGCTCGCTTGGACATCGAAGTCTTCCTCTTATGTCGAGGGGTCACGGAAACCATCGTCTCCTAGCCTTCAAAACAACTCTAGTGCCGGCCATTTTGCTTTTTCTTTCGTTGCTTGAGTAATTCTTCAGCTTGTATGGTAGATGAAGTAAACCTTTTTCCCCCCAATCGAAGCAAATTTGTTGGATTTTATTTTCGAAAAATTTCTGCAGAGAGATCATGTATCTAATTTTTTTTAGAAAATCAAATGAGAAGTTGAACAGCATGCAAAGAGCAAATAAAAAACTTGATTTTCCTCTGAACTTCAGCATAAATACAGGGTGGAGCTAAGGTAACTTCACCGTTTTGAACATTTATTACACAACTAATACAGCTATAAAATGCATTACGTAGGAAATGAAACAGAAAATCTTGAAGTTTTATTCTGCATTAATGATCGTATTTTGTGATCAGAGTTCTCACAATTATCATACCCCAAAAATGCCAGAATACAGTAAAAACCAACTAGCAAAGGTAGTGGAAAGTCATTGCAGTCGCAATGGATCGTTAGTTGCCGTGCAGAGGGACTTCGTAAGAACATTTAATCAACAAAGGCCTTCCAAACACTGCATTATTGCAATGATTTCAAGACTCAGAGATTTCAGCTCAGCAGCAGACAAAGAACGCTCAGGCAGACCGAGATCGGCACAAAATGTATGTGTAATTCAATATGTTTCATTGAGTATTGAAGCGGATTTAAAAACGTCGACTTGGCAACGTTCCAGTCAACTAGGAATTTCACGATCATTGCAACGCATCCTAAGAAAAGATTTAAAATTGTTTTCATACAAAATTCAAGTAACACAATTGTTAGAGTTTGCAGACCATCAAAAAGGAGAGGACTTCGCACGTGCATTTCTATGGCGGACGAATGATGTGATTTTTACCTCACTCTCGATCATGTCTGATGAGGCCCATTTCAATATCAGTGGACATGTTAATAAACAAAACTTCCGATTCTGGTGCAATGAAAACCCTGGGATAATCCATGAGAAACCACTTCCTGCACAGAGGGTTAGTGTCTGGGATGACATAAGTGCGAAAATCATTGGTCCATACTTTTTCGAGGATGTTGATGGTGCAACTGTGAAATTGAAAGGAGACAACTACAGACAAATGACACAGGAATATTTAATTATTACAACTAGAAGATTCGGACACGCAAAATTTGTGGTTCCAACAAGATGGGGCAACACCACATACAGCAAGAAAAACCATGGCAATACTAAGAGCTTCTTTTCCTGGTCGTTTAATTTCACGTTTTGGTGACGTTCCAGGCCACCGTGGTCTGCTGATTTAACCCTTGCAGATTTCTTTAATGGAGATACCTTAAACGAAAGGCTTACATTAATATTCCTAATACTATCCATTAGTTAAAAATCAACATCATCGAAGAAATCAACAGAATAACTCCAGATATTTTGGAGAAAAAGTTACGGAAAATACTGTGAGTAGAATACTCATGTGGGTAAATAAGAAGGGAGAACATTTAACAAATATCCCTCAAATGATACAATCCAAATTTGCTCTTTAATTTCATACGTAACCTACTTTTATAGTTGAATTAGTTGCCGTACAACGAATGTTCAAAATAGTGAAGTGACTTTTGCGCCGCCCTGCGTAATGCCGAGTCATATGATATTATAATTAAAAGCGCCAAATAAATTTGTTTAGAGTATGGTAGTGCTTAGATTAGAGTGTTTATGCAGAAATGAGTGGCGTACGACGTAAGTTACAGTTCAAGAAGGCAACAATACGTACGTAACAATAAGAATACAAAGTCAAAGTTAAATATATTAATCACATTGAAATTACAAATTTTAAGTGGTAATTTACTGATCGCTCAACGAGGTGTGATGATAATCATCGAAATTTAAATTTATTGTTCTGATGAATTGAAAACTTTCTATTCAGAGTGAAAAAGCGAAAAGTACATATAAGGTTGGCCATAATTATCATTCGGGGTTTTATATCGATGCAAGGCTTGGCCAAAGCAGTTATTGTGAACTCAGACAACTTGATGTATTGCCTTGTGCATTGCTGGGGATTATCAGGCAATAATCACATATAATTTTGACCAAAAATCACATTCTCCACCAGCATTATTGAGAACTCCCCCATTTCTTGATATGCAGGGAGGTAATTTTGTCATTTTCTGTTGACCCAAATTGAAACGGCGACGTAAAAGCTGAGTTTAAAGGACCAAAAAGGATCAGGCGAGGCTAAGTTTAAAAAGATCAGTCAATGTCTGAAGAAAGTGTCGGCAGACACCTAAACATGATAATCGAATGCTAGCTTTGCTTTCTATTCTTCGCTCTATTGGATGTCTGCCGACACTCTCTTCAGACATTTACTGATCGTGTGAAGGGCCTCTTAGAAACGTATCGATTTCACGTTCAATCAGCGTGGGGGCTCCCCACGTACAGTTAGTTCACAGCTGGAGACGACACCTCTACAATGCCGTGCTCTGTGTCAGAAATAGGTAAATGAAAAAGGGGAAGAAGAAATAATTATGATAAATGAGGGAGTGCGAATCGTGTGATAACATCTAAACGATGTACCTACTTTTCATACGGCTTTTGAAGTTCTTATAATAAACAAGTATTTGTAAGTAGTGTTTCCATATGATATTCTATCACGTGCGCATAGCGATTAATGATCCTGTACACCACGTAATTGCAAAAGTAGTACCAAAACATATGGTTATTGTTTACGTGAGCATTGCTAGAATGCCCTCTCGCAATGTAATTTATCGTTATAAGCAACATTTTTTCATAAGAATGCGGAGAAACTGACCTGAAGATCGTCAGAAAAGCTGCACCAGCAAGAGAGTTGGCTGCCGAGAAGAGTCGCAGGTGATCCATCGTGCCTGGAAAGCCCCTGCTAGCCCCAGGCGAAGCTTCCAGCCTCACCAGTCATGATTGCTGTTTTCTATTTCATCTTTTTCGCTTTCCTAGCGGGAGCGTCTGGGCTTCCCGAGTCTGAGAATGCTATCTTACCTGTGAACTTTGGAAAAAAATGCATTTATGTTTATATTTTACTCACGCAATGTCTTACAATCGCATTCAAGAGATATGCCTGGGCGTAGCTATGCATGGGATGAGGGTGGACTGCCTTACCTGCTTCGTACTTTTGTGTTTATTGAAGACGGGTTTTCACAGGAAGAATCTTAAAAACATACGGATGCAAGATGTCAATACTCAGCATCATTTATGAAATTCTGAAGTGTCCTGAACGAGCGTTTGTTGAGCGGCATTGTGTACAGATTTGGATGAACGAGTGGTGGAGAATATATCAGAAATTTAACACATATGCAATCCAATATTTCCGTAAGGGAATACTGTATGGTATGAGAAACTTATTGAGCATGAGTACTATGTTACATCTGTTCGAACTGATTAATTTTATTGTTTATGCTGAAAGATTTATTAATATTTTAAATTTTGAGCTGATGAACTTTAGATGATAACAATATTCTAAGTTTTTACTGATCATTAAGATTAGTTTTCTGAATCAAGCCGGGCTTTCGGAAATATCGTTCCAATAGAATTTCAACGTCTTCCGATTATAAGTTGGTGTTCCCACCGTTGAAAACAATTTATTTTTCAGGATAATAAACTATAATAAATCAACGCCATAACTCTCATGCCCCTCTGTTGGTCAAAAAGCTTCTTCGGTGCCAATTGGATAATATAAAGTCGAATTACTGAGAACAGCAACAATTGTTATTTGGTATATGTGAATTAGAATTAGCAGCAATAATTGTGTAATGTGAAGTTGCATTACTGACTGCAGTAACAATCCCAGTCAAAAATCGCGCTCAGCATTAGGGCTGGCCCCGGGTGACCACCCCCGCACTCGCTGTGGTCTCAGGCCCGAAACTGCAGAGCGGCGGCTCATAAATGTCCAGTTTGGGGCAGGCATCATTTGCGCAGCCTCTGCGCCGCCAAGGTCCTGACATGTGAGCCTACACCGAAAACTCCTGCTCTGGCCTGCAGCAAGTTGCAGCCACGCAAGCCTGGCGGTGCTGCCCTGCGCAGCCTCTCCGCCGTGCGGTTCTGTATAGACGACAGAGGCCGAGTGTATTTTGCCTGCCGTGAATTTGCGCCGTCCTGCGCAGCCACAGGGAACTCTCGGTCTACTCTTGAATTGCTGCAGCGATCTGCCCTGTTGCAGGCCTTACTGCCGTGAAGCCCCGCGATGCCGGGCTCAATTTAACTATTATTGTGTAACGAGAATTTGAGTTACTGAAAGAGATAGTAAATTAAAAATATGAAGTTGAATTACTGACAGCAACGACAACAGGGGAGTCTAAAGTTGAATTACTGTCAGCAGCAACACTTCATCATCATATAAAATATTGACTGTGTTTGAGGTAGTTGTATGCCTTGACGATCTCGTCGAGGTATAATGTATGCTCATCACAATTAGAGATAAGTATTCTCTCAGCTAAGTAGTCTCTGGGATGCATAACATTAGTGATGCACAGTAAGAATAATATTACTTTAAAAAAGTTTGTATTCAACTACCCTTCGTGATCATAGCTAGAGATGGTTCTCATGACATACATACAAGACTCTAAGCCTGCGCGTGGCATTTGAATGATTTATGTATCTCTTAGGGCGCACGGCAGAGAACACGGAGCTTGGAGGTAGAGGAGACGTGGGAAACTTAGAAATCTTGATTTATTCTAAAGTTTTCAGTTCTTGACATAGGGTACACAATTACTGACAAATAATATTTAACCTTATGCTCAGTCTGCGCGAATGTCCGGTGAATTAGAAACGCTGCTTTCTGTCTATTATTTTTTAAAATAATTTATCCTCTCAAAGTTTTATTTTTTGGTTTTGAAACGCAGAAAAATAGTTTTTGTCAACTGGTCAATGGAGCTACATAAATACTTCAAGAAAATTTTCTAGTTCGAAACTGTTTCCAAACTTGGTGATTTGAATTTGGGTATTGACCATGAGCTCCTCGCAGCTGCCATGCAAAAGTAGACGTCAAATTTGAACTCCCGATAAGTTATCGTTCCACTCTTGCGCGCGGTGTTGTATTTTGTTCAATTTTTGTTACTATCACTTTTTTTTTTAAATAACTTTGCGTGCTTTCGGTGTTCAATAGTCCCGCGTGCATGCGAGCCCGCGGTGACGAGACTCCAGCACTCATTCAACTCAGCTAAAGGGCCCTTCAAACGATCAGTCAATGTCTGAAGACATTGTCCGAAGACGGTGTCCGAAGACCGTGTTCGAAGACAGTGTCTGAAGACAGTGTCCGAAGACAGTATCGGCAGACACTCAAATATAGGTATCGAATGCTAACTGCTAACATCGATCCTAACATAAGCTACCTGCTTAAGTTAGCAGTTAGCTGCTAACATAACATAAGCTACTGCTAACACAAGCTACCATCGAATCCCCTGTTGAATGCTAACTTTGCTTTCTATTCTCGAATAGAGAGCAAAGTTAGCATAAGGCCCTCATGTTTGGGTGTCTTCCGACCCAACATTCAGACACTGACTGATCCCGTGAAGGGCCTGAAGCGTGCGGCAAGAACTAAGTATATACAGTACATCACACTTGCGACGCAGTGTAGGCCTTCAGTTTCTGTTTGGTTTGCGCGTGTTTACAGAGACGATGCTAGGCATGAACGCCACTGGACAACGGAAACTAATTATGTCTACAAATTTTAAGGTTAAATACACAATCTATCTTACTCTGTCACAAAATTAAAAAATATATAGAATAAATGTTAATAAATTTTGGTATGTTAATTACATAAATCGTGCTAATAAATTAATACCGTTGATTAAGAAATATATAAATAACAATAGAGAAATATGTATTGCTGTGCCAAACCTTTTCTCATCAATTGCATAGGTAGCGTTCACAAACTGTATATTCAAGATTAGCGCCTTACGTGATCAAGCCCTGGACTCAGCAAGCCAAAGAAGTGAGAAGCCGATGTGAAATTTGGAAGAAATCTAACTTTTAGGATAAAAGAACTACTGAATTGGTCACGAACATTTAAATTTGTAAAAACAGACGTTTCGGTTATTCAAAAATCATCTTCAGGGTCAGTAAAACGTGGCAAAGGGTAAGGGGAAAATTCCACGCAGTTTTTACAGTTCACTACAATTTGATGACACAGAAGATGGATTTTTTAAGATCCGAAACGTCTGTGATTTACAGATTTTCATGTCTGTGATCACATTGGTACTTCTTTTTATCTTTAGTGAGAATCCTCTCCTGTAATATACTTCCCTGGCATTACTGATAATATGAAGTTGGTGAACATGCCTCGGTATGTTATTCGTAAGATTCCCTAAAAGTTTACTTTGCTCACAAAACTTTTTGTTCGCTTCTGAAAAGTTTGCTGGAATGATTTGACACAACATCAGAAAAACTCAGGTAAACTAACACAGAATTTTGCATAGCGTCAACGAAGTGCGCACCAGAAACATGAAGCTCCTCGAGGCATTGAAGAAAATTTAAACCTTGTAATGCACCCGTACATTCTAAAAACAGATAATTTGTTAACAGTTAATTCATATTGATCAATATTTAATCATCTTCATTACAGAAACTACTCAATCAATGCCCCATGTGGAACATTAATATAGGATACATGACCTCTAGTGAAGAATGATGTTAAAGTAGCATCTTAATGTGACTAACGGCTGATCGGTCAAACAGAGTAGCAGAACATAAGGCGTATTTTAGTCTTTGTCTATTCCTTCGCCACAGTCCGTCAGCTGGTAAGTCCATGAATAAATTTGTAGATAAAATAGTTTGGAAAGATTTGCAGCAGACCACGACTGTAACAGAGCTGCAGAATCTCGCCTGCTTAGTAAGGATCGTTCGTAGCATCCAGGAAATCCCCACGGTGCCGAACTTTGGCCTTTGGACGAGTCGAGGTAGAGGGCACGGCAGGATTACAATACGTCATCTAGCTTGCAAGTTAGGCGATTTGTGCTGAAAATGGCAGAAAGTACAGCATTGCACTGGCACTTTCTGAAATTCTATATTATAATTCTGTTTGTCTCTATCTTCGCACGTAACGCTTCGCTACTTTCCAAGGGAAATTTCAGTTCTCGAGCGAAGTATCCTGCATACGGGTTGCATGTTTAGCTATAAAAAGCCAGTTTTCGCGGCACATTTTCAGTTTCCCTAACAGAGTTTAGACTACTCGCATCATTAAGAAGAAAGTTGCTTCCAAGACCGGACTATCTCTGCCCTGAACCTTTAACCTCTGTCCAACACTTGAGGACCACTTCTCACGGGCTGGTTTATCTAAAGTTTGTTAATCTAAATTTCTGTGAAATTTTCACGGGTCTCGCTAGTTTTAATTATTTCAGAATGATTTACACTGCTTTGATAGGTATCTTATACGTGTTTATTTGGGACGAAAGTTCGTTTTTGAGCAAAAAAGCTAAATAAACTTAATTCATAACAAAACAAAGCTAAATAAATTTAATTCATAATTCAGGAGCCAATCATTATTTGTTAAGGTAATGATGGCATAGAATGAGAGGAAGTAACATGAGCAATAGATTAGCTTTCACCCACAGAATTCAAGGGAAAATCTTCTAGAACGGTACCCAGAATCTTCAATATCAGGGAAGGTACAAGAGAAACAATTCCATAAGCATGAGTAAAATTTAAATAAATTCTAAAATTTTCGGACACCCATCAAATTTATTCGTGATATGAATTCACCTAATTAACTAAAGATGAAAAGATAATTTAACGGGGGCTTGTCTTAGGCCGCTAACTTAGGTTTATCTATTAATATCACACAACATTAATACTGAAGACTCCATTCGCATGAATAATGAAGAAACTTGTTCGTTATTTACTTATTTGAACTACCCGTGAGCACGTGAATCACAGAAAAACAACCCACAACCTGGAAGGTTCCATTGCCTTTTGACAACGATGTAGACGTCTTTGAAGTCTTATTTTCCGCCCTTTCTTGTTGCGTGTCCGGTAAAGAGAGCATGGCACAGTGCATATGTCACCGCTCACATTGTTCGTGTGGTCATGCTCTAAAAGTAGCGTTTTTGTTCTCTTGACTCTGGTTCTCTTCGACAGCCCAGAACTGAAAAACTATTATTGTAGTTTTCTTTTATCCTCGGAAGGCATCCACAAATCGCAGCTATCATGAATCTGAGTTTCCTCCAATTTGAAGAAGAATCCATATTTACATATACTATTATTAGAATGCTCGTTTCGCAGACGGTGAATTTCACCGGACCCACGAGTGAATTGCTCACTCCATTCACATGTCATATAGCTATCTGTGTCCGAAATTCGTTCAATTTCACTACCGCTTTTCAGCTATGCTACTTTTCTCAACCGAAGTTGGAAAGATGAAGCAGTTGTTTCGTAATTGTTCGCTCTGGAAAGTGAGTGCTGGTCGGATTTCGCGCCGTGGCCACTTCATCTCGATGCCGTCGCACAGGTTACCGTCGCGCTTCCGCGGTTGCTTTGTGTCACATCAAAAGGAAGTGGGTCAATTGCTTCCGAATTTCCATAAAAAAGTTCTGCTAGTTTGTGAGCAACTAAAACAATAGTCTGCTCGACAAAAGGAAACGATTACAATGCATTCAAGCCATTAATCGCTACACAACAAGGTCATTTCATGCAGTTATGAACGCAAAAACCGAGAAAGCGTGAGGAAAAAATGTGGAATGAAAAAGCGGTTTCGACCGTTTCCTTCTTTCTTTGATTTACTGGGTGTAAGCGAATAGATTTTACGCAGAGACTTTGTATAGTGTACACCATAATTCACCCGCCAACTGTCCACTCATTGCAGAAACCTCAAAAAAGTAGAAACTGCGCAGAAGCCAATGTTGACCGGGCTTGTCGATAAAAACTTCTAACCGAAATCGGGTGTCAAGAAACAAATCTTGTGAGCTCCATTCATTACCTTGGTATTGCAGTAACCGAATGCGTAATGCGACTCCCTATTTGTAATTCATTGTTTTTTTTTCAGACGATAAAATAGAATCGTGCTACAAACTCAATCATTCAAATGACATGTTCATTTTTCATGCAATGTCTCGTCTGGGACGGAGCGATTTGAAAACTGGCGTTGCGCTGTAGTCGTGACAGAAATTTCTCAAAAATTATTCCTGTTTTGTTAAAGATGCAGCAGCACAGGGGATGTATATTGGCTCAACTTATTGAGAGAATGCTGAAATTGTCCTTGAAATGCTGATGAATCTGTTGAGTTTTCCTAAAACACGATACTGTTGCACTGTATCTGTTGAGTTTTCCTAGAACACGATACTGTGGTACTGTACCTGTTGAGTTTTCCAAATCTGTTTTGAGTTTTCTGTAGAGTTCATCTGTTGCGTTTTCCTAAAACACAATACCGCAGTGCGTAAGGGTCTCTAGATGAGCTTCATACGAGCATCAATAGTGAACACCAACGGAATAGTCAGTTATGTTACTAATAAATTTATCCGATTTTGACAAGACAAGATTTTCACAAGACGCAATGAATCTCTCGAAATTTGACTAAAGAAAACACTTAAAGGAGTCTATCCCCTAACTGCAATTCCTGTAACGTGTCATTTAATGAGTTAAACTTGAAGTTTAATCGAGTTCTATCCAAAATTGTGTTTCTCCCTGATTGCAGAAATTCTAACACAAATATACATTAGATGAAGATGTATTTGAACTAAGAAAGGCTTTTTTGAAGCCTATCAGTACTGAACCCATTGAAAAGGCGAAATTAATTTCATCCCTAAATAAAAAATAAATTTCTACGCTTCAATGCTGTAGCAGCCTTTTCTAAAATAGAGGAATCACGCTAATCCATTATTTGCTTTTTTAATAAAGTTTACATCACAATGTATTGCTGATATTGATAGGGTACAAGTTATTTTGAACATTTCTTACGACATAAAGCATATCTAAGATTCATATCAATTGCTTCATCTTTGTTGCTAAATAATCATTATTTATGTTTGAGAAAGATGTAAAATATGAGGACGTTTTCCATAGTTAAATGTGAAATATATGAGTAGTCTATTCGTAGCTTAAGGCTGTTTCTCTGCTAATGAATCTTACATAATACATAGATAAGTGTTGCCTCAAAGTACAGATCTACAGTAATAACTATTAAACTATGTTAAAAAACTATTTCAGTAAGATGCTTAATTCATTTTCGAGAAAATTCTCATTAGGGAATTACAATGCCCCTGCTGTACCTGACTCTTTAGTCTAATAATCAGAACACTCAAATAAATTACCGATAAACACGTAACAAACAGAAGCTGATTACTCAAATATTCAGTCATTACCCACCCGTGAAGCTCTTTTTCTGTATTGGGGGACAAGAAAGATTTCACTTAACTGGTGAGATGACTTAGATGACTTCTTATGTACGAGCAATAGTTGTGGTGTTCAAGCAGATATGTATGCTTGGTTCCGAAAAGTTCATATGTACTAAGTAGGCTAAGTAGAACAATATACTCTAGCCTATACATAATCCCCTAACACAAATGTCATACTTTTATAACTGTGATGGAACATGAGAGCTCTAGAAAGAAATAAGCTAATTTTATAATTGTTTTATTATGGTAACCTAATGATATATGAAATACAATTAGATAAATGGTCATGCTTTCTCATTCATTATACTCAGCGTTCAAAGTTGGAGCAAGTAGAATGAATCCTAGTTTAACTCTAATGAGAAATATTTCCAACCTCAACTCAATTCAATATGAACGTAGGACTGGACGAAGTGAGAGCCTTTCTGTACTTCGATAAAAAGCGTTTTAGTTATGGTATCAACTTTTTCAGTGTTCTCAACCAAAGTCACTCATTTACTTATGAAGCCCAAATGGAGAAAAATAACTCATTTACTTATGAATCCCAAGTGGAGAAAATGAACTCATTTCCTTCCCAAACTGTCGGATTATTTGGAAAAGCTGAGAAGGGGCACTGAACCTTATGATGTCTTCTCGGACGTCCGAAGGTATAACACGGGCTGGCGAATTTTACTTCCCTTTTGGGTAGTTCTAATTGAGAGCAGATACTTAAATTTCGAATTTGTTGGTATTCCTCGGGTGAATATTTGAATTAATAACCTGTATGCGTTGGGGTAACTGGTTCTCAATTTGAAGTTAGTTGGGGTGCCTTTGATTTGAAATATTTTATCAATTTTATAAAAAACATTTTGAGACGTTATACCTTGGTTAGGTGGTACATACTAATGTGATAGTACATTTATCACATCACTGACGTAAAATTCGCCTTTAGCAGATTTTCCATTGTTACATTATTTTGACAAAATAGGTTTACGAGCGTTCTTTGGAAAATAAATTGAAAACTACGTGAGGGATAATGATGTACCCAAAATAGGTGAATTATGGCATTGAGCAATCGGACTGAGGTGTTTCGAGATATGTCTGGCATAATTCCCATGTTATAGGTTCCTTTAGCCAAAACCTCTGTTGTGAATAAATTGAAATCAAACTTTTAAATATTATTATCATGAAACATTACCTAACGTTTCCATTGAAGTGCAATGCAATCATAAAAGTTCTGAAAATAGAACGACGCTACCCCGCCTCAGTAAAATACATGAATCATACCGTGATAATTTTTCATCTGTTCAGAGAGAAGAGCGATGGTCACTGCAGCTGTTGTTGGTTGTCTATGCAGTAGCTTTCACGCTGTTCCATTAATTTGGTTAGATTACTTTGATAATAATTATTCAATTTAAAATTCTACGCTAGAAAACGCACACCAACATGTATAAATTAAACAAAATTCTTATCAACGTTTGATTTCTTTGTCCACATTATCAAATCCATCCGGAAATGATACAGAAAATATGAAAAAGTATCAATTAAAACATTTAACAATCACCGTTCCGAAATTTTAAAGCGAATTTATCTTCTACGAATTATATATTCATTTTCTTACATGACAGCCTGTTTGGAGGAACTGCTTCAAAAATAATCAAAATCCTCATGAGGTTCTGTGTCTACGTTAAACTTTGCTACGTTACATAGAACGTTTGTATACGAGAAAGTTGATTTTTTTCTTCAGTTTCCGTGTTCGAGCTCCTAGAGAACGTTCCTTCTCTTGTCTGGGCCCCACGATAACATCTGACAGGTGCGTATCAAGATTTTTTTAAATCAACTTCAGCCCTAACATACAGACTTGTGAGCTCAAGTTTTTCAATTCTTAAAGTCTCTCTGTCGTAGTTTCTCATCTTTACGAGTAAGCACTTGATCGGTCAAGAAATACGTGGAGTTTACTACAATTACTGATTTCGTTTGCGGCTCTGGCTAGGTAGTGTTTCTATCTCATTACTGCAGCCCATTTATGGCTTAAAGAATTCAACTCCTTAATAGTTGCTTCCACACCGACCCCAGCTACTCAAGTTTTGTTTACTGCCAAGATTGAAGCAACACTCTGATATTCATTTCTATTTCCTTGGTCGGATCGGGTGTCGAAGAATAAAGTTTCGTAAATATTTCAACTTTATCACGACAGCAACATCGTATAGTGAATATTTGTTGAGTATATATATAGTAGTAGAATTACTAGTGCACAAATTGAAGTGAGTTGAGTGCGCGTTGCGACAGGACACGTGATGTGGTTGTGCCACAAAGATTGCTGAAAAGCGATGATAGAACAGGAGGTCAGAAGTCGTGCGTGTTGAAGCAAAAAAATATTTAGTTTAAAATTGCAGTTTAAATTGGTTCGTGGAAATTGATCGAAGGTTTTATTCATATTCAAAACGATTGCATTTCACATGTATTTTAAGTTGATAATAATTTCACAGTCAAAGCAATAAATTCTAGAAAGTACTCATCAATTATTTTCAAGAGTAAACTCGCATTCGCTGTTTTTTTAAAACATGCTAAACCAAACTTAAAAAGCGCCACTTCGTTGGAAAACACATCGTCCGTTTCCCAGGCCCAGAGAGTGGCCTCTCCCTTACCTTTACACCCCTGGCGTAGCGACAGCAGCCTGCCAGCTATTCCTGTGTGGTGCCTGCGGATTGGGCAACATCGGACGTACGTTTTGGTATCTGAGCTACGCTCGGGCAGCGGGCGAGTGAGGTCATCTTGTGTCCTGTGAACGCCTCGAGTCTGGGCACGACAAAACCCTGCCACAGATGGTAGGCTTCTTTGTGGTGCTCTTCACAAAAATATGCATCTGCGCTTCAGTATCAGAATGTCTATCTCTGATTACACGTGTTAAATGAATTGGATACGCATTAAGTGCGACCAAGAAATCTGAGACGATAATTTACAGCATTTTACGTTGAAATAGCTTCCAATTTTCACTTCATATTAGAATGAACGCGCAATAAATATTTAAACATAGACTTACGACCAGCAATTTAAACTATCGTTGGATGGTTTTATATACTTATATACGCGGAATTTTTTACGTTTTTGACTGATCTTGGATAAGAATGCTCACAGGTCAATGAAAATTTAACCAGGAAAGTAATTTTAAATTCTCCAACTCACACGAAAATTCGCAAAAAAAATGCCGATCATCACAAGAGTTGGGGGCGTTAGCGTAAAAGTTTTTAGTGATCAATACTCGTTTCAAATATATTCCGTATTTGATTATGGCCGAGGCCAGGCCTGCCAAGGCCACGCCGTCCTGCAGTGGGAAGGGGACGTTTGAAGGTCTTGTCAACTGTAGGCCACGGAAAGGCAATGCTGAAAACTAATATAAATATTAGTACAGGATCGACCATCCACAATTGTGTTAAAGCAATAGCTGGAACAGTTGTGCAACTGTACATGTACAAGCGTTAGATACATGGTTGTAATTTTCTTATACTAAATTTTAAAGATTTTAACGCTTGCATAGGGTCTGGAACGCCATCTGGTGAGTTCTAGGTTCATTCAGCCTCGTGCTTGCTCAGTCTTGTGCTATGGAAAAATAATTGAGTTTCCATGAGGAACTGAATTATGGCTGAGGAACTGAGGATTCAGTTTACATAAGGAACTGAATGGCTCATCCAAACCGCTAATTAAGCGAGGTCCTGAAGAACTCGTAGAATCAAATAATGACTACAAAACACACATTTAACAGCTGAAAAAATATATACCAATCATATTGCATTATTGTTAAATTTTTGTTGATGCAGTTTTCCGTGAGGGAAACATTGTGCTTTCAATACAGAATCAATGCAGCCTGTGGTTCAAACTGAATTTGCAAATATTTATAATAAAATCTTCACACGAAAAACACTAAAATCTCAAAAATTATGGCGATGAATAATTTCAATTAAATCGCTACCAAAAATCACTATCAATTAACAAGAAACGTCAGCCACTTGATCTATTGTTTTGGATAACCTTCGTCAGTATATCTCACACCTGGTTCATTGCTGAGGTTGTATAATATTTATGAAACGTCGGATTTCCCTCGCGACAGGAGGCACGTCAAGCACGAAGAAGTTTTACGGCACATGTTACAGCTCTTGATAAACATGCAACGCATCCTGATAAACATGCGCCGTTGCTCTTCAGAGATGATTTTGATGCGACGGCTTACGAAAGCAAGAAGACTTCTTGTTCACCTTCATTTCCTACTTCCTCACGACAGGGCTATGGGTTCAGTACACTATTATGTTCATTTCCGTTTTCAACTCAACATATTGTTGCTCTCGTTGCTATATAGATTTGGCGCGCCAGTCACATTAACTAGCTGCACTTACCCCCAAAATTACGTTAGTTCCTGAACTGTAAGCATCTTCCTGGGCTTCGCGATTTTAAAATGTTTTTTTCCTGATAGATATTGATTGGAAACTGAAATAAGTTACGAATTTTTTAAACACTCTCATTCATCTCATTTCATGACTAATATCAGAGATCGTTTCATACGTGAGTTTCTACAATACTGTTCAGTTGAGAAGTAATTTGTTTTGAAGCGAGTGGAAAATGAACTGAAGCTCTGGCCCTTGCATCCAGATAATGCTCGGTTTGAAATTAAATAAAACTATTTCTAATGCATCAAATAACTTTTCCTTCGTTGCATAGCTACGAATGGCAACCACACTTTCTTTCCTTTCGATTCAGTGAAGAAAGGGAATGTGAGCATACAGGATTTTGAAGGAAATTTTGCAGATTATAATATCAATGGGAATAAATAAATAACCTCGGACATAGATAGTGCATGTGGAATTAACTCTTTTTTCGTATGCTGCTATACTTCAGAAAAATATTCTGCTTTGTAAATACCTACTACAAAAACTAAAATTGTCTTCTGTGAGTCTCTAGAGTTGTCCTAATCCAACCAAATAAAAATCATCGAAAACTCGTAGACCAAAACTAAAACCTGTCCTACACCGAGGGAAAGTAAGGAACATTTTTGACACACGCACGTATGTCACACGCTTGTCAAAAACCCACACGCAAACTTAAGTTATAAATTAATTATGATACACTTGATACACCTGTCTGAGTCGTTCAGCAAGCATGACACTTGAAACAGTAGCAACTGTGACATACCTAGCGTAAGGCTACTATATTTCATGCGAAACTTTAATTTTCTCTGATCCCCATCACATGATTGCAAAGACTGACAATATACAATAAATTTTAAAAGAATAACGAATTTTATGCAGCTACGATGCCAAATACTATCTAACGAAACACGTTGCAGGTGGTTCTACACGTCAGAATGATTTCAGTCAAACAGCTGAAGAACACAGTATGCTAACTCTGAAGCTTCATCTCTAATCTACTAAGCTGAAATGATATTTTTTTGTGGAGAATGCAGTCAAAGTACTTATTCCACTAAGGGTAGCATTACTCTAATAAATATGGACTCTCCTGCGGGTGTTAATCTTCACGCGTCAGCTCAGTGCTGCAGCATGAGAATGTGAGCATAGCTCTGTAGAACTAAAAACAATGCCGATACATAATTTTTAAATCTCAAATTTGCTTATGACACCCTGGAAAATAGCAAAGATTGCGTACGATCCATACTAGGAAAAATTACAACTCTAGTTTCCACTTTTTACAATCGAAAAATTGAACTAAGTAGCTCCCATACATTGCTTTTAGCCTGCCAGAACTGGTACGTGAACTGTTTCGTACATAAAATGTAATCATTGATGAGGCGAAGACTGAATATTTTGTAATTGTTATCCATGTCGCCGCTTACGACAATTTTGATACACAGTATTTTAGATCTGTTATACACTGCCAAGGGACTTTAGCATGCTCATTAATAACTAATTACTCACGTGTGATAGCAATTTTTTAATTTGAAACGCTAATTTCTGCACACAACAATCAACTCTGTCAATAACAACCAATAAGTTATACCTTCACTTAAGAAATATGATTTTCCTAATGATGTATTTTTTCAAGCATTGCATGAACACCGTGATCAGATTTTTTTATATTTGTGCAACATCTGTCGTGCTTCCTACAAATTTATCACTATTCTAAGAAACTTGTTATTAAACTTGAATTCATGAGACAATTTTCAAACAAACCTCATGCAATGAATAAACAGCCGACAGTAACTGGAGATATTGTCATCGCAAAAAGGTAAATGTCTAAGAAAATTGTAAAATTTGCTGAACAAATTAATAATCATAAGAAAATCATGACAAATGTGACGTTAAAAACATGGGACGAAAAAAACCACAACGTATTCTGTGTTTGAGATACTGTTCTTTTCACATCTATCACAAATATGTACTTACGTACAAACATCTTTTGTATAGATATACACTAGCCTATTTTGTGACTTAATCAACAAATTTGTAAAAATTAAATTAAAAATCTTTGTGTCAGGATTTATTTTTAATATTATAAAAATACAACTGCGTTCACAGTCGTCTTATTACCTTCTATATTTTTTCAATAGATTTTTTAGTACTTGTCTTGCCACTTTGAGCAACAAAAAAAACAGGCGAACTGAGCCAAGGAAATGCCTGACTGCTGGCATCACAGAGTGGGCCGCCCACAGAAATCTGCCGGAGACCCAGCAGCCTCCACACCGCTGCCCCAACATCAGCGTTTCAAATATGTCCTAAAGCCATTCCACGTCCTTGTTTGTTGGCCAAAAGCACGCGGGAGCCTTAGGTCAGCTGGAAATTATTCTAATTCAGTTAGGGAATGTACTCAAATTTCTCAACTGGAATTCATCTCATCAAAAGCCTAAAATAGCTTTTAGAGCCTGGCTCTGAAGTAACTCAGACATTAATGCGAATTCATAATTCAACAGAATGTGGTATTGCTAACGTATATGTCTAAATTTACGTCTAGTGCAGACTAGTTTTTATGAACAAGCGCCTGCACCTTAGGCTGCATGAGCTTTAGAACTTCATGTTCTGAGAAGGTAGAATCTAACATCAGTTCATCGAAATTTTACTCTACACGTAGCTCTAACCCAATGACAATGCACATTTGCGTCATTTTGACTATTGCCAGAAGCACGTGTACAGTAGACACTTGTAGTTATGGATAACATGTAGGGCCCAGGTTACAAAATCCACTTTCGTTGTCTGCTCACATGCCCTGCTAGCTGAACATTATTTCTGACGTTAGCCTCGATCTTTCCAATGATAGAACGATCAGTACGCCATCAGCTGCGGCCTCCGTATTCAGGCAGTAGAGGCGCGCTTTTTGTTAAATCGAGTGATCAGTCATCCAGTCAACCCTTGCCTCGTCAGGAACTGGATGCTCGAGGTGTTGCTCACAAGATGCACCGCAAAACAGCTGCGCTGGCCTACTTTTCAGTCTACGGATTTCATCATTATTAGCTTTAGAATGCCACGGGCCCAAAATTTGCTCTATCAAATATAAAAATTAAGGGATCTTTCCTAGGTTGTTCGTTCGAAGTTATCGAGAAGAGCTCAAATCGTATCACCTAACAGAGCACAAGTAACTAAACAGATCAGGGCAATTCGCGAAAGGTGGTCAAATCCCTGTAATTGTTTATTTCTATCTCTCTTCCCCAAGGTTTTTTAAAGTTGGTCATGTTTTGAGCTCTTTGCACCTACTACTTTCTTTTATTGTAAAACATTAAAGTTTACACAATGAGTTTGCCTAGGCAGTTGTGGGTTTAATATCTCTGTTTGAAATATTCATATTGCTGTTTAAGCAGCGTCGAAATTGGTGACCATATAGACAGTGAGCGACGTTCGTTCCTCTTACTCCGTGCGGCTATGAACTTTAATAGCTTGGCTTGCGCGCTTGTAAAGCACCTCCTCGTTACCTTGCGTGCATGAAGCGAGGAAGCCAAGCCTGGTGAAAGTATATAAAGTGGAGAGCGGATGTCATAAAGACGCTTCAATACACCATTGACTGCATGAATGGATCGCGCATCATCGATTCGAGTAGCATCTCTTGTTTTTTTCTATCGTTAGAGTAATGGAGAAAATTTTCGAGAGTGTTCATAGCATGCGTTGAAAATTGAGAGAATAGTGCTCTGTACAATACGTGAGAGGGTATATCTTCCGTCGAACTGAAAGATGGTTTGAATAGGGTGGATACGAGGTCTGATAGAATGACCTTTGAACACTTTTTTCTCTTGATCTCATGAAATCCGAATTATGGATTGCAAGTGCTTATGTCTGGAAGGTTTCTAATTTTCAAAGTATTTGTGATACATACGTAGAAGTGCAGACCCGCTCGATCTTGTGAACATAATTTTTACAAATATGAACTGATAATGGTAAGAATAGAACTTCAATATTTTAATTTTTGTAGGCATCTTACTATCTTTTAAAAACTAACTGAACAAAATTTGAATGATGCATTCCGTCAAAAAATAGTAATCTAAGTTCATTTAACGGTTAAAGTTCACAACGTTCTTATACAGGAAGAACATAAAGCTAATTGAGAGAACAGTGGGAACAATTTTCGTGATGCAGCGGAACCACCTTCCGGATTCGGCCTTCGCTGGTGGTTAGGTCGTGTATGTAAGTACGTACAGAATGATATGCTTGTACAGTTGCGTAAGACTCCGTAGAAAATGCCTTGCTAGCCTCGCCAGCCATGTCTGGGTGTCTAAGGTGGGTGCGCCACGTACTCTCAAGATGAAATACTTGGCTTCAATAAACAGCAGCACGAGCGGTATTAAAACGAATCTTGGGAGCTTTCCTTGCCCATTTTACGTACTTCAAAATCGAGCAGATAGAGCACAAATCTTGCTGTATTTTGGCTTGCGGGACAACGGTAACACAAGAATCAGCAATGGAAAACAGGTGCTTTAGGTTATTATTATTCTTCATTCGCTATTGGGGATACATCCAAGCAATACAAGCAACGTTCAACTCACATAGATGCAAGCTCTGACCTGTGTTTATTATATCATCGTTGTTCGAAATTCAGGATAATTATTTAGAAACGAATTATTAGGAGATAAGTTTTTGCAGATACCGACACTGCCGAATCTAATGTTATTATTGAAATGAACAAAAATGATACGCGTCCTTTTCGAGCTAAATGGACACCAGTTTTGAGTTTCAAGGCAACTTTGGAGGCAATAAGAGACGGCTAACGCTAGAAAATGACTAGAGATTAATTAGAAATTTCTTTCCAGCCTGGACAAAATTACTCGAATCATCAGTCCTTCGACGCCATCGGTTTCGTCTGAAGGTTTCACAAATGTGCCTTGGCGACGAAGAAAGGACAATATTTACACTGTTTTATCTTCACTTCGATTCGAAATTGAAATTTATTCGATTTAAGGTTTAATTCATGGTACCACAAATAATGAGTTATCTTTCAAGCTGTTTTGATAGACGATCAATTTAACGAGTTATCTAATACTTCGTATTAAGCATTGCCTGCATGATGGATACCACCTTTTTCTGGCCCTCTTAATGATCAGATTTGAATAACTCAGTTTTAGCTGGTTATTTCCACTGGGTTTACTTCTGATCAACATTAATTTATGCAAAATAGCACAATAGTTCTATCCCAAATACATGAGCGGCGTAACCGCCGGTGAGTGTGCTTTCGAAGGGTTAATCTATTGTTAGAGTTTGATGATAACTTCGATACTCGAATTTCTTTTTGTTCTTCAGCTTGTTTATTTAGTAATTATTGACCATAGAAAAATTTATTAGTGCAAAAATTCGGGAACGCAAGTCTTCCAAGTGAATTGAGCTCGCGACCAAAGCTCCTGGAAAATATCCGAGTAAATGGGCTAAAACTAAACATAGAATGTGAAATTCCACAACTTTATATTTTTTGCACTTCCTAAATATTTTCTGCGATGAATTTAGACACATGAATTTACTTCCCAAAGAACTAAGAGTAATCTAATTCGGAAATAAGGTCACAAAATATATGCAGTTCAGAAGTACATTAGTTTGAGTGTGGACGTATTAGGAACACCGTAATTATAAATTTAGATGCGTATATGTAGTGACTGCGAACGTGACATTTTTGGTGCAAACCGTTTTTGTGTTTGGAATACGCTTGTGCGAAGACGTGCTCGCAGCAATTCAATATCATCCTTTCAGTCTGGCTGGAGTGCCATGTGCTTCAGAACAGGCCTAACGCTTGGTTTTCCTTCATTCATAAGTTGGGGGAGTAAAGGTTGACTACACAATCAGATTGGCTGCAGTATCGCGCTCTCTACCCCTGTTTTATAAAATGAGAACTGCAGCAGCGCAGACAACCACTGAGATTAATTATAAGCCACATCGCAGTGAGCGATCAGCTACTAAATTTAAAATCCCAGTTTGAAGCACACATCAATATGATTTGCATTTTTTATTTCAATATTGCATTCTAGGTGATTGACAAATTGATTGTAGCCGTTTCACATGAGTAACTTAAATTTAAATAAACTACCTGTTCTTTCCTTTTTTCTTCTAGCCCCTATTAATTATGTCTCTTTACTTAATGCTTTTCGTGTTTACAGCTTCATAAAAGCATGCATCATGAAGTAATTCTCGCAAAAACATTTTTCTACGCAACTGCTCATTATTTAACCTCTTCATCCCATTCACAAGTTGACGGGGACCAGCTGCGTTCGCAGGTTCCTGCGTGGTCAACAGCCCAGAAAAGACAGAGAAGGGCGAAGCGCTGTCCGCCCTCGCAGAAGTGAGAGTCGCTTCACACGGCACCGTGTGAAGATCACCTCGATACCGCAGCCCAGAAACCTGTTCAGTTGCTTCAACCGTTGGCTCAAGTGTGCACTCGTGTTGTAACCGTTCTCCGGCACTCGCCTTCATACTCGAATAATGTATTTTGTGGCAGCTACGACAGCGTTTTTTACTACTCTCAGGCTTGATATTTTTATGTCTGTTGTGTTTCCCAAGAATGGAGTCGATGTTCACACGGTTTATGCTTCCTATAGTTACTATAATCGCTCATCATTAAACACGTCGTTAAGTTTCCTTTAATTCTCGTGCAGGCGATGCATGCCTAATATTAGGTCATTTGCAATTCGCATTTATTGAAGGTTTTTAATTCATTTTAAATATTTATTACTTTCATTTCCATTGCCTGTTCTTACAAGGTAAAAATTGGTGTGCTGCAGAAATAAGTTCATGTTTCATCAAGTTTAAAATGTCAAAATCTTTCTCCTATGCAGCCCATTGCGAGGCCGATCAAGAAGGCAGAATCATGAGGCGAAGCACGTGTATCTTACTAATAGCACTAAACTAAAATTGAGCGATGTATGAATAAATTCTGTGAAGCTAAATGGAAACTTAGAAATGAAAGTGAACATGCTTATTTATCTGTTTCTTAACATGGTTGCACACTCCTCGTTAAAGACAAACTGAGCATCAGAATTCTTTCTAAGCAAATCCATTCCTCCCTTGACCCCAGAAACCTCTCCTCAATTTTCCTGCCAAACAATACTCTCTAACGAAGGAAGCAGTAACTGTTCGCAATCCCTCGACTGATAGTATTGAACAATAATGCAGTTTTTCATCGTACCTCACGGAGAAGAAAATTGAGGACACAATGCGGGATCATTTCTACGACAATGATCGTCACTTCTACGTGGTCCTTCGCTCGACTTCGAGTCCTGAATACATGAAGCAGTCGAACTCAAGTGAGATCTGCATGACGTGAGCATGAGAGATTGTCCTTCAGTTCCGAAAGTGAGGGTGGCTGAACTTTTATTCACATATGGATGACGTTGCGCTGTGAATTCTTCCATCGTAACGGTTTCCCGTAACAGCTTCAAGAAAAATGGTGAGTAGTAGTTGAGTTGTGTGAGGATGGTGCATCCGATTCACATGTTTAATATTGTAACAGTATGCGGAAAAAGACGGCTGATGGGGATTTTGCGTTTATTTTTAAAACGACGTAGGAACATGTATATATATAAATTTGGCAACACTTCCCGGGAAAGTACGTTGCTAAAGTACGTTCTACACGTTAACGAAAAAAGCAGCCGTATTTCCACCATAATGAGCTGAGTTAAAAAAAAGAAAATTTTAATATTTCTTCACTTGAGACTTTAACGTATTAATTGTTATAGTGTAGGGTAGTTTTCACATGAATTTATTTTTTTAGTTCTGTAGCCTGTATATTGAAAATAAACAATTTCTCAGTATTAATATTCCTGTCTCTCCAAACCATGAGCCTGCGAGAGGATCTATCAAAGACTCGTGTAGAAGTATGCGGTGTAAAAACTACTTTTCGTCATTCTATTTCAGACACTTTTCATCTGATGCTAAGAGAGACCGTAGTATATAAATTGATTCATTTGTTCATTCATTTATTTATCTATAGGTTTGGTGTCACGCTTAGTGCTCGTCAGACCATCGGGGAGGCAACGTCCGTCTCCGGTGGTGAAATATCATTAAAATTTTAGGCATATTTTTGATGGGCCGAGCGACTAGTTTT
This sequence comes from Orchestia grillus, assembly GCA_014899125.1. Classification (NCBI taxonomy): domain Eukaryota; kingdom Metazoa; phylum Arthropoda; class Malacostraca; order Amphipoda; family Talitridae; genus Orchestia; species Orchestia grillus. The sequence goes on along the minus strand of VOMN01118315.1, from coordinate 9,409 downwards.
GAATTGTAGTACAATGTATTGTATTACCATTAAGCAAAGATTGCATTTGTACAACTATTTATGAACAAATTATTGTATTTTAACTTCTTGTGATTAGCGTCTCAAGCGAAGATGTGGCGGGGTTGCTATAGCTGGCAAATGGCCAAATCTCAATATATTGTTGATAGAAAATCTTAAAGTATTTTGACTTATTTCAGCTTAGTCTTTTGTCAGTCCACTAGAAGTACCCTGGGCAACTTTGCCTCATGGTCCAGGAGCATTTGTCAAAGTTATCGCTCCCTCGGTGGACCGTCCAGAGAAATGAAGGTAATTTTTCCATGTCATTGCGGTGGTACCTGAGGAATTCCAAGGTTTTAAGCTAGCGAAAAAAATGTTTAGCCTTTTCAAAATGACGGCTCAGTGTACGAAATATAGGTATATTGATGTGTTTGGAGAAACTATTTAAATAGGGTTAAATAAATAATTGAACTTCATTACATTTTATATCTTACATTCTTGAATAACTGAATCGAAAGCACATTGAGCACTGAAAGAATCTGACCTGATTCTCTGGCCTCTAACTGAAGCCTTGAGACTGAATAAAAATGATCCTGAAATGGCCGATCGGTCCAGCGCATTACAAACCTGTATCTATTCTTGTATTTATGATTATTGGAGCGCAAACGTACAAGGACACATGTTTTTTGAACGATCGAGTTCCTTGTTTTAACTTAGAATGTCCCTGATCTCGAAAGTAGAATAAAAACTGACTAAATTACGCCGTTGATCACAGTCGTTTCGATTTGTTTCGGTAGACGTACGAGTATTGTGAGCTATCCATTGTTCTGTAGCGTTGTGCATAACATTGGTCGCCGATATAGTCAATGTATTTTGGAATCTCGACTCGATCCGGTCCCTCTACTTCATATTTTTATGTATATTTTCAGATTGACCTTTTTTAGCGTCTTTCTATTTTGACAGAGCAGGAGTCTATTGTTCGATTGCTCATAAACTCTGCGACCTCGGAAATTTTAGTGAGACAAATATTCAATAGTTCAGCACAAAAATGACCGCGGACTTAACGCCTCAGAACTTGGTGCACACGACTGAGAGGTTGTAGCTCTGAATGTGTATGTGCTTCATTTGGATACATTACTGAAGCTGTGAAGCTACCGCCGAGTCTAAATAAACATATGAATCCATGTTGTGCTGGTTTCCCTGCACCTACTGTTGAATAGGCCAACACGAAATATCATCTGTCTTTTCCAGTATACTGCTCACGATATTTTGATGCTGTACTCTCGTTGAACACACGAGTATGTATGAGAGGACTAATATAATTACGCTAACACTAATGACAAGGCATATTAACAGCCAATGTTTCACTGACTCACTATGTTATACTTATGAACAATTAGTTGAGGCTAGAATTTCAACGTTGAAAAATTAACTACAATAAGTAACAGAATTCTTTTTTGAAATAACATCCTCAGTTTTATTCATATTTAAAGACTATATTCGAGGCAATTCAAACTAGAATGTATGCTTAACTTATTCGGCAAATTACAGAAAAACTTGACATCGGGATTTTTGATGAACAACAATTCAGAATTTATATTCTCATTCATTTTGTTTAGAAAATTATATTGGAAAAATCCATTGCTATTGAACCAAAGATTTCATTGATCAATCTACTCTAATTGCTATATATTCATGAATCCAGAATGTGAAGTTTGAGTTGTCTCATAAGTATATACTCGCTTTTGATAATTGCATCAAATATATTCCTCTAAATATTCGTATGATTTATTCTGATTTGAAATTGAGTCTCAAAACATGCGAGCGATGGAAAGCGATCAGGTTTGTTCAGGCACGCTTCACCAGCGTCCAGCAATAACCTTAAAATCAAAATTTACAACTACGAAATATATTATAGTACGAACCTAAACAAACCATATTGTTGAAGCCTCCACGAGTCAGCATTGTAATGAAGTAAGATCTACGTAAAAACTTGTCAAAATTAGCAGGATCGCAGAATTATCTTTGCACACATTTCGGAAATTTTTTGATGGATGAGAATACACTAACTTTCTGTCATTTTCTGTAAGGCCAAATTGCATGGCATTCTGAGGCTTTGTTTTTCATTGCACTCCCTAGTTCAAGACATGTGGCTGGTCTTTTAATTGATGCTGGAATAAAATTTCTTTCGGTGTGACCAATTTTGGTCTCTCATTGCCTGCCTCATGATTACGAGTTAAGTTGCGGTCATTTCAATTACTGCTCTTCTTTTTTTAATTTTTTTCGATTCATCCAATATTCTTGTGAAACTGAACGCTGGATGAAATGAAACAAAGAATTAAAGACGAAATTCGTGGCATCCCAGCTGCGATGCTGCAGCAATCAATGGAAACCAGAACAATTGGAAGAATGCATGCGTAAAGGAAAACACCCTCTGCAATACGTAATTTTCAAGCATTGATCATTTCGATTATTGTCTCTTAAAAGGCAAGTTGCAGTAGTTTCAATTATCGTCAATAATATTTCTTGTTTAATTTCCTACTTTTATTGAGTTTAAAAAAAAATTCTATTTCACCCTGTACGTATTTTTATTTATAGTTTGCATGCTTTGTTTTCCATCGATGTTTGGATCCCACGCAATTCCTAGCACTGCATACAAATTCATTTTGAGGCGTCTGTCCTATCTCTGTGAGATCCAATTGCGAGTAGTTTTGAAATGAAGCCAAGCACTCCATTTAATTCGAATTCATGTCTATGACTAGAATAAATTCTTGAATCGCACTGTGCGCATCATTATTAACAATTGATGAAAAAGAATTCTCCAGCATTTAGTTCATGTACTGTATCGTTGATCGAACACTAAAATTAAAATTACCTTGCAAAGTGTCGCTTAATTAGGAAAATTTCTTCAAGCTTGAGTTCTAGAAAATCTTTATGATTCCTTTTTAACCGGTATGACTATTCGTATAGTCTTATAACCATACTCCGCATAGAAAAAAATAATTATCAGTTTAAAGTCAATGTGCTCCATTGCGAACTCGAGAATATGTGTTAGCACGTCTCAGTATACTAATTTCGTATTCGTTTCAAGCGTCCTCAGTTCAATTACTTACTTTTTTCGATTGTGGCGTTTGATCTCCAGGGTTTCGTTGAAACCTCAAAACCACTTCAATTACATCCGAAACCCCGCCAATCTTGCAGACGACATTGTCAGTCCAGATTTATGAACGCGTTTATAGTCTTGAAACAATCAACGTCGTTTTACAAACCCAACGATCCTTCCGAACAAAAGCTCTCCCGAATTTTTATCGACCCTAAAGTGTGAAACAAGAAGTCGTTCCACTTAATGGTGCGAAACAATCCGAAGTTCTTAAAGAACATCGGTCACGTCATAGCGCGCTTCTTCCGTCCCAGCTTCCGTTATACGAAATCGAGCTTGAACTAAGCTTTGGGCTAGATGAGAATTAGGAAACACTTTCTAATCCAACGTATTTAGCGAGTGCTTACCGAATTTCCAGTTCTTCACCTGATATTATTTACAAATCCTGAAATACCTAAAGCAAAAAACGAGAAACTGTCTCATGTGCCTAACCTCACACAGACACAATTTTCTAGCGTTATCGCAATGCTGTCCAGATCTAAAAATCACGGTGCGGGCTTAGAAACCCACCAAAAGCGTTGGGAAGAAGAAACACGGACTATTTTAATTTTAACGTAAGTGCACGCATTCTGGTGAGCTCGGTGGCAGATAATCGGCCCCTACAATTAAGGCTGCAGCAGAACTCGTTCCTTCCTCGTCGACCGATTACATCTCCGTTCGCCTTCACATTTCCGTGTTGTATGCAGCCTGAGAGCGGCGTTACGCCCTCGGACCTCGCGTTTCGAGATTCAATCGCTTCTTAATTGTTCTCGCTTTAGTTAAGTCTTTCGCAAGTTTCCTACGAGAGATACTAAAGAAGTTGAAGTTGATCCTATGGATATCACCGAAAAAAATCTGTGATTTTTTTTAAATATGCAGGGAAGTAATTCTGTAAATAATTTTTAATCTGTGAGCATTGTTCAGACTCTCCTCAATCGGAAGTGAGACTGGCAAAATAATATCTGACCATCAATTCAATGTTCACATTTACGACCAGTGTGAGACTATAATAACGTCTGTGAAGAGAGGAGAATTTGTTTAGTTCTTTACATTTATGAAGTTTTACATTATCACAATTTTTTTTAGAAATTTGTGATGCATGTATGCAGTGTCTAACTGCACCGTTAACATAAAGAAACCAATGTACAATGATGGTATACGCACTGATCGCCACACATTTTTGTTCATGTAACTTATGACTGCTTGGGCCATTTTTAAACACTGTCAATACGACGAACCCAATTCTGAATACCTACCAATGTAATTTGTAACTAACAGTACACCGGTGTTGCAATGAATTTAATGTCTTAGAAAATGACCCAATGCACAGTGCCAAGGTCTTACAAAATAAATAGCTATTTTTCCCATTGAGCCACCGTTCCTCCGCAATTGCTTCCCGTTAGTCCAGTTTCCGCACTGCCATCATCTGTAGCGGACCGGCCTCACAAGCGCCGTTGTGGAAGCGTTCTCAACTTCCGGATGGGAAACAAAGATGACGTAATTATGTAATTCAATGCTCAGCAAAAGCATGAAAATTCTGTACCGTTATTTTCTAATTCAGTAAAAAATTAATGGAGCATTCGTTCACCCATTATTAACTTTACATTTACGCGTTTGCACTTAGTGAGCATAAAAGTTATTTCATTTTCGAGATGATCATGATGGTTAGAGAACACTCTTCTCAAACTAAGATGTACCGATATGAGAACTCTTGATTGTTGGTTCAAAGTTACAGCAGACTCAATGGTACGTTTTTCTACGAAATATGATGGATCTTAAGGAAAGATTCCATTACCTGGATGTTATCACATACGAATTTATTCTAGTGCGTGTGCTTGTATGCAGAAAATAGATAACACGCGTGCATAATTCAGACATACAATCGAAAAAAAATTCTAGCATTAGAAATCAACCTGCAAAACTGCTTCCATGTGTTTTCGATAGATGAAGTCATAATTTAACTAACGCTCATTTTTTTTACACGACTTGCCAGTATCCTGGTAAGCGCAACTAATATGGGCAGATAGTGTGGATAATTTAATTTTTGCTCAACGAATCTATCGTTTTGATGGCTATTTCTTGTCTTCTTATTTATCTTACAGCACACATTCCAATTCTCAGCTGTAAAGGATGTACAGCATTTGTTACTTGAAATTCGAACCTTTGGTACCAAACCAGTTTGATTCTTAACTTAAAACTAGTACTTCGATTGATTTGAAGCGTGAAGCACTTCACACGTACCAGATTGATACAAACTTCATTGAGATACGTATGTATACTGAACGAGGTAAAAAGCATTAAACTGACGAACTACGCGACAAATATGAAGTACATGTTTTGAAAGTGGTGCCATAACTCCCAAGAACGGTTTCTATTCTAATGCTCGTAAAATATTGTACATGTCTGTGGGTAAATACCGCAGACGTACTCTAGATAACTTGAATTCCAGATGGTAAATTCTAAGTGTACGTAAGTCCCGAAATTCATTAAGTATGCATGTCTAAGACTAATTGTACATGAGTTGTTCATTCGAACGAAGTTTGCCCCTCGCTCAATGGCTAGAAAATTACTATGTATTCAAAATTGTTTAACGTAAGCTCTCCGAACAAAAAAGTTATCTGCCACTATTATGGTGTCGGACCTTCACGAGCACAAATAATAGCGGCAATTCTACGCTGCATTGAGTCAATAAGGGTTCTAATGTACACCTAATCTATTTTAGACCACTCTTGCATCACGTGATCTCGTAGTGTGGCTGCATTACGTGTACGATCATCTCGAAATTTCACTTGTCGTTCTGGCTGGTTCCACAAATTTTCTTTTGTGCTCATGTCTGGGGTCTTAGCTGGCCAATCTCAATGCCCAACATTTAGTGAATGACTGTAATGCCAATTAATAACAGTTCTAGCCCGATGAACCGGCGGTTGACGTCCTGAACGACAGGCAAAGCAACATGCCTTTCTTCTTCCAGATATTGAGCAAATGCTAAGAAAACTCGGGTAACAAGCAGCTCAACTTAGTCATGCTAGTTAAGTTTGAAGAATACCACCAAGTAATGGATCCTCATCTATGTTGTTAAACTGCCCCAGAATATGACAAACCCTCCTCTTCCTTGTATCGCCCCTTGCACGTAGGCTTCGTTGAAAGCTTCATGATGTCTTCAATGAACACGACGGCGGGCATCATTGCTATAGAGACAGAATCATGATTCATCGGACCGCATGACAGTTCTCCACTCCTCTACAGTCCAATATGGGTAGGTTTTGGCCCAGTTTAAACGAGTGGTCTTGTTGGATGGAGTTAACATCGGCCGTTTACCAGCCTCTCGGGTCCATATATTCGTTAAATGGAGTACACCTATGAAGAGTTATTTCAGAAACAGCAGGAGAAGGGACATTATTGACGCTTTGCAGTAGTTCCATTCTTGATGTAATGAAATTCCGGTCAACTAATTGGGACACACGGTGGCGGTCCATATGGATTAGAATTTTCTACCGACCACAATTTAATCTTGAATTGCGGCGTGTACCAGATTGTTTCCATTGTTGGTAGACCTGTATAACAGTGCGGCATTAAACACCGGCGAATTCAGCTACTTCCATTACTGGGTGTTCCTTAGCCTGGTAAACTGCAATACATTCTTTGTGCCGTTCCGATACGTCTTGTTGTCGTTCCATCGTTGTCGAGCGACTAAGAAACAAGTCTATGCCTTACCAGCTCTGAATAAAGACTGATGGCTGCTCAGTACTTGCATATGACCTAAACTTCGGTCACAGCTTTGAAAACCAATTAATGAACTTAGTAAATAGTTACAGCTCGAAAAACATAATGTGACAATTTTTTGTGTCAAAGGAGCTTTTTTTCTGTTTATCTATTAGAGATCAATTATTATCGTTCTCAATTTTGATGTCGTGTGCATACATATGGATATGTTACATAGAAATTCATGTATGCTCGAAAATATTATGAGCCAAAAATATTCAAACTTACATCTCTTTCTAAACAATACAATAAAAATTAACCCCTGTGGTACTTTTGTTACTCTCGTGAGTTGCTTGTGGTGAATTATGGATTTTTACTATATTTAATGCAGAAAATGCATAACAAAATATAACATGAATGTCTTGACCCAGGCACTATCCTGCATACCCCCAAACGATTGTGTCTCGTCTCTAGAAATTAATTTTCTCGTTTTATATCCTTGAAAAGATCAAAAATTTTAATATTTGTTTATTCCATTATATCACGATGGTTCCCTTACTTCAGAAATCAGGTGTGATAGCAGTCAATATTAGTTCCTGAGGGTTTATGTAATAAAAATTAATGCAGGAAATAGCGATCCGATGAGCAATTTATGTAAATTTTCCCTTGTCATTATGGAAATTTCCGGTTCTATTGATGTTTTTCCGCCTGTCGTACAGGCCTGCTGAATAGAATTATAATTCCTTGCATGGTTATTGAGAACATTTATCTGTACTTGTTATGATACTTTTAGACTCCTCACATACACACACACTCGCAGCTTGTGTATTTACGCACTCAGCGTGTTCGCGAATTCACTCGCATTGCTAATGACGTAGTATTAATGTCAATCGATATAAATTGTGAGATGAGTATTCTTTTATTTGGGGATAGTTTTTAATACGTTTATTGACTAATATCAACAGGAATGTAAAAGTATTTAGATTTTAGCATAATTTTTCTTAGTTTGTGGTTATAATTAGTGGAATGTTTGCAAGTTTGAACTAAAAGTTTAGACTTGATCCTGAACCGAAGCACCTGTCCTACTAGTTCGACTATTTGTTTAACAATCGGTATCCGCAGCTCCTCAAAATTCTAAGGATTCTCTGAACTACTATTCGGTAACGGCCATCGATCTAAGTTGTCAAAGCTACAACGGCAAGCATTAAGTCAGAAAACATAAAGAGATGATGCAACGGCCCTGCAAAGACGGAACGTGTCTCGCATTCGTTCCTTTCACTCACAGCAGGACGTTGTCTATCGGAAAACTTCTGTACAACCAAACGTTCCCGCATCTCACGAGGAAACTTTGCCTTCACCTCTTCGTGTATGTCATGAATAGCTATTGTCCGTACAGAAATATACAGGTTGGCTAATGTGGGCCTGTAACCTTCTGCTAATCTCAGTGACTCTTCAAAACGCCTGTGAACGGACAGATTTTTAAAGACTCGTTCAGTCGAATCCTTCTCAAGTACAATATATATGAAAATAAATCTGTTGTTCTTTGAGGATAACTGAAGTCGTTGTTATTTTATATAAGCAGCGAGTGCGTTAGTTATACGGAAGACACGTGGGGCCGAGCTTCCTACCCAATTGTGCAAGCGGCAAGACCTTCATGCAAGTCATTCTACTTGACGATCGTACCGCACATCGACTCTCCTCAAGTCCCACTTTATCTCGACTTGATTTCGCGAGACCACTCGTAAAACTGCCACTCACTCACTGGACTCATCGTCGATCATCCAAGTGCTTGTGATCGGCACTGTTAGGGAAGAGTGAGAGGGTCGAATTTGGCTCATCCTGAGTTTGAAAATACCTAAAAATGGACAAAAATTCAGACGCTGAATTAATGGCAGGTTATAGCGATGGGTTCTTGTGAGATGGTCAAGCAAACGCAAAAGTATCTTCACCGCATCTGGCACATCTACTTGACCAGATATTTGTAGCTTTTTCACAGGAGTTAAATTAAATTTTTGTTGTTTTTTGCTCTATTTAGAATCCAATTTTGTCTGTCTGTAACTCGGGGAGTAGACACTCGGGGAGTAGAGTACCTCCTACTCACCAGGAGTTCATGTTGACGCAGTCAGCTTGATTTGAATAAAATACATCATCTTAGAGTCTTAATCGTTATTGAAATACAATCCCCGTGATATTGATTAGATCATAATATCTTATCAACTTGTTTTTGAGTGAACAGCAGTGAGTTTGAGCTATAAAGTCGCTCAATCAGAGAGTCCCTCCATGCTATTCACGACTCGCCACACGCCTCCTTCGCTCATTTGTGTCTTGGCGTCTCTGGTACATCCAAGTCCATTGCCTCCTGCACCCTTCCCCCCCTGGCTCCTGCCCTCTGCTCCCTTCCCCCCCTGACTCCTGCCTCCTGGTCCCATCCCCCCCTTGGCTCCTGCCTCCTGGTCCCTTCCCTCCCTGGCACCTACCTCCTGGTCCCTTCCCTCCCTGTTACCTGCCTCCTGGTCCCGTCCCTCCCTGGCACCTGCCTCCTGGTCCCGTCTCTCCCTGGCACCTGCCTCC
>VOMN01118313.1:0-61010 GCA_014899125.1 Orchestia grillus | reverse complement strand
GGGAGGGGGGGCTCCATGTCTATACTCGTGCAGCCACCAACACGCACCCAAATACCGACGGAGGTAACACCAATCGATCTAAGCCGTACGTGATTTGTTTCTGTAGTAAGACCTAATTTATACATTATGTAAAGGAATCATTCCTAATACTTCCGGGTATTACCGGAGAATATGGTCAAAATGTCGGCAGGAGGCCAAAAATCATTTTAAAAATACTTTTCGTAGATCATTATTCACGTAGTATGAAAATTACAGCAGAGTGCTCGTAAATCAATTCAGTCATTATAAGTGGTAGTAAATTACCCCAGTAGCTACAAAGTGGTAGCGAATTACATGAAAAGCAGTAAAGAAGTAGCAAATTGTACCTACCGTTGAAGAACAATCGTCATTTACGTCATTCGTAATGATCCAAAGAATCATAGAACTGAGCTCCATAAACTGCATTCTCAATTCAACATGGGAGTTATCGTTTCCTTACTATGTAGAACTTGATAAGCTTTTATGTGATTCTGACCAAATTTCGTTCTCGTCCTGTATCATTTTCTGCATTAAAGTTAAATATGAGATACTACGGTCACTCCGATACGATTGTTCTACAATTCTCATCGCAACTACTTGAACAATTTTTACTTTTAAATGCCATTGATAAGTTTAGCCCGTAGGCCGCAGAGTGGCACACACTCGATAGATTTGCAGGGTCCTGTCGACGCGACCTTGATGCGCTGGCTGTTGAAGAAGGGATTCACAGAATACCTGGAGGACATCTCAAAGGCTGGCAGTTTTTGTTGTCAATGCACACACCACAAAACACGGCGAGTTTCTCTGAACATAACTCCAAAGTGTGGTGTTTATTCTCAACAGTAGCGCGCTCTCTGTCTGAAGTACAACTCAGATAGTGGACATGAAGAAAAGGAAACAGTGAAGTCTTCACTTTCATTCCTTTAGTAAAGAGCACGGGAGCGCATGGTTATAGTTAATGCTGATATTGAGAGAAATGGACAATAAGGGAAAATATAAGCAAGTACATGGATAGCTAGAGCGTATAAGCTAACAGTGCTTTCTCACATAAAATCAGGACACTGGAGGAAAAAATACATCCATCTGATGACATTCGTAGACCAGTTGTTCAAACAGCCACACCACACACACGCACACACAAACACTTGAGTTTCATCAGAAGGAACGAAGCACAAAAATTGTACAGTGCCCACCGTAGATTACGATCTCCCCTTAAAGCACGAGACTCTCCTAGTGCGAAATTATCATTAGCCAAGCTATTTCAACTTGGAACAATTCCCGACTTACGAAGGTCAGTCGCTTACATGGATGAACAAAAAAAAATGAGCCCGTGCAAACCCTGGAGTTCTGCAGCTTATTTCGAGATAAACTAAATGAAGAATACCTCACGAAGTAAGTCCCGGTGGCAAACAATACACTTCCAAAGCAGCACGAATTTCACTCGCCCGCCAATACCCCGATGCGCAATGCAGCGATTTTGCAGCTTAGGTTGCCAGGGGAACTTGCCTCGCGTCAGGAAGCGGAGCTGCAAGCGGCGGGGCATCGACCAGCGTGGAGTGAGCAGGCGGGCAAGCCACGAAAATTGAGTCTTGTGTTGTGAGTCTCATGCAAAGTGAAAAGAACCACGGTTCAAAAAAATGGAAGGTAAAAATGCATGTGGAGAAGCATTACATATTATTACTGAAAAAGAACCCATGTGATATGGTTAACTGCTTACGTAAGGCAATCGGAAGAGAAAATCAATGCTAACTTTTTTAATACTTTGAAGTAAATTTTCCTCCTTGCATAAAAATTCCACTGAAACGATTCGTTTGTTTCCCACGTCACTAAAAGCCACACGGGTTAAATTAAATTGATGGGCCATACACCTAAGAAGATAAACTTGGAACTAGTCAACAAAGAAGTAATACGAACAGGAATAAAGAAAACAGGCCAGCACTGAAGGCTGCAAGCCAGTCACTTTCATGCAGGTAATGAAGAGAGTAAAATGTAAAATAAGACGTTTACATCGTACTGTGAATAAGTACGTGCAACTGCTTCACCTAGAGTTATGGACTCAACACCGGTCGGCGCCATCCAGTCAGGAAATAAGAGGAACGAGGGGAGTCTTTTAAATAAATTTTTCGAAGAAAAACTCTAAAATTGTTTTAATGTAAATGCACTGTATGCCGAATGTAACTCACACAAGCACAACTCCTGGAGCATAATACAGCAGCCAAGATTGTTGAAACGGAATAGAGTCTCGACTCTTTGCACAATGCAAAGTAAACTTGGAGGAAGTATATCAAATGACTGTACAGGAATGTTGTACTAGTCACTGTTGTGACATGCTTCTTCCAACTAATGTATGTGTACCTTGTTGAAGTTTATTTGCACCAAATGAAACTGAGTTAGCATCAAATAGATATAAGTTAGAACAAAGGGAACATTGATTCAGTGTAAACTGGTTTCCACTTTATGTAAAATGCCCATCCACTTCACACAAGTAGACTTTGAAAAGAGTAGGTGATAAAGCGAGCATTTCAGGCAAGATAATGGTGAACTGTGATTACGGCTTTTTGCAGGAGACAAAAAAATATTTTTTAAATTGATAAAAATTTGCTGAAAAGCATCCCTTTGTAGTTAATTTAACGGAACGTGAAAATGCAATTACTAAATTAACGATTTTGTTGGCTGCTACGCACCCTTTTAATCCAGTCAATCGACATCAAGTCTATAGGTTTTAGCCGTATCAGAAAAACTCGATGCACATAAAGCACTACACAGAAACTCACCTTAATGAATACTTATTGTAGTAAAAACAGGGATATACTTTATATCATTCATACTGACCGATACATAAAAATGACCGTGAAAGTTACGCATAGCTTCGCAGTTCAAAAAATAAAATCAATCATGAAACTGCATATAATATCTATAGTTTTTAATGTATGGCAACAACGAACGGTGACTCAACAAACGCCTGAATTAAAAAAATTGGAATTCTTCGCCTCAGGCTACGATAGTCATCAACGTCACAGGGAGTCACGAGACTTGTAGAAGATTTCACAGATTGGTCGAACAGTTTTTAACTCGGAGTTATTTGAGTGAGCGTCTCAATTACGGCACTGAGAATGACAGGGTCAAGTGAACTCGAGTACTTTTGAACACACTGGAAAAGAAAAATGCCCATTTAACATTAAAATTTTGCTCCAAGTGTCACCTGGAAAAGAATAGCGTATCCTCCAGTGATGCGAATAATATTAAAACGGATACATTGGAGGAAAGGCAAGTTTTCAAGTGATGGTCATGAGGACAGGTATAACAAGCAAGCCCTATGAAAGAACTTCAAATTTCCAAGGTGTGCTCTAGGAAGAGCGAAGTCCCCCAGCAGGATGAAGGACGTTTCTTTCCAGCGTTACTCTCCTAGTGGGTTTTTAAGAAATCAGTCTGGCGACGTTGCATTTACTAAACTTGAACAGAAAACAAGCTTTATGGTTCTGTGAAAGTCTAGCATGCAGTAAACATTTACAAGGCGTAAAGAAACAGGAGTGACTGAGTACCAGTTTATACCAATGAATGAGAATTTCGCAGTACACTGGTTGCGTAACTACAATACGACTTAATAGTGAGCTGTTAGCTAGTGATTATATCAGAAAAGCAGAGACTTCACCCCCTCTATAAACGTGTTCATTAACGCAGCGCACGTGCTGCACCTAATGAACAGAGAGGGTCGTAGACGGTAGGGCCCAAACAGGAGCATTCTTGAGGGGAGGGAGCCCCCATTCTGCTTTCAAATAATATACAGCTTGTTGGTTGCCGGGTTGCTAAGTTGGTCTCTCCGTTCCATCAGAATTTCTTTGTAGGAGAAAAGGCAAGCTGATACACGACTGTCCTAGAATGGATACTGAATGTCGCATCGTAGATGAATGTAATCTAAACGAAATTGAACGTTTTATTTGACAGACTATGGCATGGCGGTATTTTGATTAACATAGCTTGCTTATGAATGGTTGATTTTACAGGTAACGATGAGGCACATTTATAACTGGTTCCATGTTTCACTGGGAAAAATACCATTCATTTCCAGATTGGATACATCAAGTTTCGTCATATAGCTAGACAGGCCGCGAGACTAGTGCGATAATGAAGTGCGTGGAAAGGCCGCCGCGGCCCGAGTTTTCTTGACCATTCAGAAGGACTGCCGCCAAGAGAGCTACGTGTAAAGAGTGAATAATGCAGACGCCCGATCTCGCAAAACGATCGAGTGAGCAAATGTCCGGCGTGCCGTAAACCATGCATGCGAACACCTGGCCACTACATGGCTGTCATCTTCAGAACGCTGCAACAGGATCAGCACAGCTGTCGCACCGCATTCGTTTCAAAGCTGCATTGCACACGTATAATCTCACTTTTGTGCTGCACTGAAGGTCAGGAAAACTATAGTGTTCTAATGTAATCACAAAATCCAGCTTGGACTAAGCTTAGGAAAAAATGTAGCCTGCAGAAACACTGACAAACGTACGTTTAGTAAAAAAATCCAACGATGTCATAACCCTGTCGAAACTACATCTAGTGAATGTTTTTTTTCTAACTTTAACATTCAAGCACACATGGAGCAGCCGCTTAGTTAATAAGTATTGCACTTAATCTTAAATTAGAAACGTAGTTCAAGAACATTAAGTTTTTGAATGAATAAGCTAAGCAATTAATCACAAAACAAATTGGTTTCAATATAATCCATCTCGGAACCATCAAAATCAATGACCGGTATTCAAAAAAATGCATCTGATGTCGTAACCCCGAAGCGAGTTCAGCGACAGCATCGACCTAGTGGAGGCATGCAAGTGGCGACGGCGCGCGGTGGCAGGGCTGGGCAGCGTCGCAACACCGGTGGCACCAGCACACACACACACAGGCTCAGTGACGCAGCTGACTCAGTCAAAAAACTCGCCTGGAAGCGCTTGCAGGGACGCTGCCTGACACTCTGTTCAGTAAAGGTCGCCGGCCATTCATGAGTTGCAGCCTAGGTGAACTCTGCAAACTAAGTAAATTATTTGCTGGTCGATAGGATGCAACCTAAATACTGGTCACCAGCTGTGGAAATCAAGCATGCATCCCGTTCAACAGTTCTGTGTAGTTGCACAGTATTTTCGAGTTTGATTTCTTGACTTTGAGAGTGTTTAAATGTTTATTTTTCTCGGTGAGCTTGGCGCTGCATTAATTCGATGGCTTTCAGGTTGGCGTTATGGACGAACTCCCATTTTCGCAAGCACTAGATTCAATTCTTATTTTTCCCTATTTGATGAGTGACCTAATTCGACGAGTTATGTAAAGGACGACAATGTCCTATGGCCTTTTGAATAACCCTAAATGCTGAGGATGTTAAACGACGATCTGCAGAAACGTGACGATGATGGAAACCGCGCTCGAAACGACAAGTAAGGAAGTAGAACACGAGCTACCTGGTCCCCTGCTGAATTTATGACCACCCACACTTATCAGACTAAGAGACGCTTTACTTAAAACAGTACTCAAATATAATAATAAATTTAATGAGCGATAACCGAATCCTAGATATACCTTAAAAAGATCACTGATTTTGATCAAGATCATGTTCAAATGAGATTTAAATTAACCATTAACGAACGAATCGCTCACCCTTGCAGGGAGCTGATCCCGTTCAAATTTTTCTCCAGTGTATTCATGATTTATAATATTTTACACAGTTAAGTAATTTTATCAAATATTTTACAAATTTAAAGATGAGCTGGCGAAAAAATAGGACCAGGGAATGAATATTGCACTTAAATAAGACAGTTCAAGATTTAGAAAGCTGAATATAAACTTTTTGAAGCACGTTTCGATACAATAACTCAAGTAGATTGATTATTTTGCCTAAAATAAAAAATATTTCAAATAAATTCTAGATCAACAGGTAGTGTACTTTTGACAAAAACGGGAACAAACAGACTCATACGAAATACGCATTTCTGATATAATAAACTATTTCATTTTTTAAACTCTTTTATTTACAGAAATACCATCTTCATACCTCAATAATTAATATCTGCCTCGTCTCCACATATTTCATAAAACCCGTTGAAAGTATACACAATTCGTGAGCGCGGTCTCACGGACTGCGATACATATACAGAGCCACCAACTCGATCAGCGTGTGCAGCATATACAAGGAAAGAATTCCCCGACTTCTTTAGCAACACACCTCTCTCTACCTCGACTCGAGTATTGATGTTCCTGGAATAACTGTTACGATTGAGTCGCGACTGTTGCAAAGCATTTTTTCCGAACTCCCCACTGAACCCAATAGTACTTCTTCATTCACGCATTCACAACAAGCTTTGGAACGCAAACGTTAGCCCGAGAAACAAAGATGCCAGTGTCTTGAGGCCCGTCAACACTATCAATCTTTGAAACGAATTTCGTGTTTTTCAACTCTCCGCGAACACGAACACGCCTTGCGCGCTAGTAGATTTCGGTGTTTGTGTTTTCCAACGAGTTGGAAAACTCGAAATGAAAGCTTTCGTAGAAACAGCGAACAGTTGCTTGTTTGTGTATTTAGTGTGCTACTGAATATTTGATTTTATAGGAAACGATTATTTTGGTAATTTACTTGTTTTATACTAGCTTAATATTGTCATATGAGCCTATTTAAATTAATGATTACTTAATTTCGCAAAAATAGTAGCTGAGCACGTGCCGGCATGACTTAAGAAGACCAACGGCTTCAAGTTTTTCAAACATGGGTAAAAATGCCGTTAGTTATATAAAAACAGTACCTCTATGATTAACAACTGCCAAGAAATATAATTAAAACACCAGTATACATCAACCTTATACACGTATTCTAGGAATAGTCTCGTATCCTTAAACATTGCACTCGTACAGTTTCTACGGCCGAAAGCACCGTCTGGACACGATTCACAAGAGTTTGTGTTGTTGTTTGTGTTTTGGAGTGTTCGAGATTGTCGGAGAGTTTGATAGTGTTGAAGCTGCCTCAAACTCGATCATTCGTGTTCTTGAGCGCATCTTAGGCAAATTTGGAAAAAAATCGGGAGAAGCACTCGATCATGGCATAGAAATGTCCCATTCTTCAGTGCGAGATGCAGGTATTATACATACATAAAGGTAGACGATTTTTACATAAAGTATTCTTTTACTTCGATGTAAATACTTATGGACAAGTCACTAATACCGTATACACACACAAGCCATAGTTTTATAAATACAGCGTCGTACGTACCCAGCAGATCAAGTTATAGTGGGTACTAAGAGCTCAAAGAAATTTGGCATTAGTACTGAGCGACCGAACGCGACCGACAAGATCCCCCAAGTGAGACTGTAAGGTAAAACAAATTTACTTTGTAGATGATGGTCAGTACTAGATTACTGAATAGCTGTCGGCCTTGCTGGAGAATGACCTGTGGGGCAGCAGAGGCATCCAAGGACGGCCACCCTAGATGTTAAATCAGAGGAATTGTTTCTCGAACTTTACAAAATATTTTCTTTGCGGACAATCCAGAGGTAGAGTGAACCACAACATGCATTAAACAAAATTTACTTGTTCTTTCTACCTTTATTAATGAAAAACTCTAAATTCAGAGCAATAATGAAATGAGTGTTTGAAGGTGCGGCTGGACCTTCAGATTGCTTAGCGGTGATCGGTATGCGAGAGGTTAAAGGCTAGGGCTGTTGGGGAGGACACGTTGAGAACGAAGGCCCCCAGCTGCTGTTAAGGTAAATTATAATATTCCAATGAGGAGCAGCGCATTCACAGGTGCTGGAGTAGTAACATACGCAGACTTTTTGCACACGCACATCTCTACTGCGTTAACATCGGCTTCAACTAAATAACTGGAAACAACGTATGTATACAGGCTTGCATATTACAAGAGATTTCTTAGAAGAAACCCGCGCAAAGGTCTCAATAGAAGCAGCATCAGAACATGACAGACACAAACAGCACCGAAAGCACGCTTTTAATAACTTGTAAGGACGATACGTCGCTCAATCCAAGGCAAAGGATAAACACGTATTTTCTGAACTCCTCTGAACTAAATAAAATCAATAAACACTAAAACACTGATTTTTGGAACTGAAATGCAGATAGTTTGAGACAATCTATATAAGCGAGTTCTTAACTAAATATGAACATCTAAGGAAGAATAGGAAACGCGGTAACATGGATACGAGCAGCGCACCCCACAATTTTTTGACAAAATATCTTGAGTAACTGAAAATATAGAGTAAACCAGACCCGTTGGATCACTATTTTAAATTAAGTCATATTTGTACCTCTAACGATCCTTCTTTATTTTCTAGCAATTATCGAAAGCCGAAGAAAATAATTCTTTCACTTTAGTCCGGATGAATTGTAACCATAGTACGATGGAATAACCAATGTTTAATTACAGAATCATAATTTTCAGATTTTTCTACACCTGTTCCTGTTATGTAATCTAAACAACCACGACCGAACTTTGAGCGCTGTTTATCCGAACACTACAACGTGCCATAAGAAAATGTGTTCATTTACTGAATGTTCACGAGGATTGCTATTTTTCTATGTCTATTCAACAAAAGTATTTGCACCAAGAACTTGTTTCATATCTTCCATCGAGTAGTTACTAAGTCTTTACCCTCGTACGATATAAAAAATCTAATCAACTTATCTAGTTTAGAGTCATGCGTTACTAATAAGAGTCCATAATAACATACAATTTTAGTTGCAAATTTTCATTAACTCAACGAAAATTGATACGAGCTTAAATTAGGACCTTAAAAGTGTAGCAAAAATCAATGCACGTAAAGTCAACAAAGTATTAATTGCAGTTCAACACAATTGACAAGGGGTAACTCAACAGCAGGGCTTGACGCACCATCGCCTCGGCCGAGCGCCTTGGGGAAGACAAAGGGTCATCCCGCCGTCGACACATCGTCACCCCGCCGTCGACACATCGTCACCCCGCCGTCGACACATCGTCACCCCGCCGTCGACACGTCGCCGAGTTCGTGACATTCGGTCGCGCTTTCGAGAGCTCAAGTGAGCCGAGGCGAGGCCTCTCGAGTGCGGTCGGCGGTGCGAGAGTCGGGCGAGGGGATTGCAGCTCACAGGATCCATATAGTACAAGTCTTTAGCCTCCCCTAATGGATATTTCCAAGTGATTTTCGCAGTGAAGAAGACTTTTCCTTGAATTGAATGTTACTAAGAGGGGAATTTCGCGAGTGTGACAATAATGTAACTGTAGGCATCTTTATTGATATCGGTTAAATATTTGGCAGTAATGAAGAACTTATAGAAAGCCTTCATCTTGTTCAAATGAAATAAAAATAAAAAGATGCTCGTTTGATTCAAATCAATATTTAATTTTCAAACAAGCAACTTTGATAGGAAATTCATTCGACACTTTAAAGACGTTCAGCACCGCAGCTCATACTTATGAAAGCTTTCGAACCGCGGAAACGCACATAAAACCAGCGTTTTGCGGTCATAAAACTTTGATTTAACCTAAATGAACAAGAATATACTACAAAAAATGAATGACGAGAAGATGAATAAATATAAACGAGAATTCTTAGACGGGAAAGAATATGGCCTATGGAAGAAACACTCCCACATCCAAATACGAACTTTACGCTCAAGAATCGAACCTTTTTTTCCCTGATCATAGTTTGGTAGAGAAAATAAAAAATAAAGCTGAGCGTGTTAAATCGTCTAGAAAATGATTTCAGAGAATCAATTTAGATGCAATTGATGTCTGAGGAATGATCGAAGGACTCTGACCACAGGGGTCTTTGAGAGAGATGACCGCAACCTGAACACCTGCCGAGGGCACTCAGGCCGGGCAGGTAGATCGATAGCTCGAGGGTTCAAGTGCACTTGTGAGCAGAAAACACATCAATACTTCATATGTGTTGTTAGTTCCAGCGAAAGCAGCCAATAAACTGATTCTTCAAAGGTAACAGTAATAGGGTGAAAAAATTGATCGTAGCGAGCCATAGTTAATCATTTATAAACATTTGTTTGAAACAAATACGAAGCACAGTTCAAAATGCTCAAAAAGACAAAATAAAAATGCAAAACAGAAACACGTTGAAAATGGTTTATTTTGATTAACGTAGGTCACAATTCGTACTACTGCACCCATATATTTAAGACCAATTTAAAACTTATTAATTTCGATCTAAAAAGATTCTAATTTTTTTACCCAAATCATAAGTGCTTGAATATTCCAAAAAGATAAAGTGAACGTTTATAGAGATGTGATGAAAAAGATTTTGCTTCAGATCAGTGGAATGCGCCACTTTAATTCTTACAGACCCACTCCATTTTGATTTTTGATTGAAACTCTTCTCAACAAGAAGACTGCCTTCTTCTACATTACCTAGCTGTGGTGGCAGGCAAAGGACATTTTTATTTCAGCGCTGTGATGGCAGACAAAGGGCGTTATTACTCCACCACTATCGTATTTTTAAGCTAACAAGAATCCCTTTTTCCGTAGGTACAACGAAGAGCCTCCTCGCGATGGGAGAGAGCAGATCACCCACCCCAGCCATCTTACCTGCCCTGACTAAGCGCAGCTATACAACGATAACGAAGTTGTTACTCTTACCTTGGTCCTGACTGTCAATTTCCAATCATCTGTGAACGCCTCAACTGTAAGTATTCACTGAAGTCTTGCGGACCAGCCGGAAACAAGTCGAGGTTCGAAATGTACGTTGCAAATTGACGAGCTTTCATTACTTTCAAACGGGCTACACCGCAGCACTGCATGCTACTGTGGTATGTACAAGACTGACCAAGTCAAACAGAATTATGCTATTTAAAGCCAAACCGACACTGAACTATAACAAAGAAATAAATTTTCCAGGACATCAAATGAACACTTAGAATTTCAAGCGTCAACGCATGACCACGCATTAAGCAGAGGATAAAAGCGCTCAGAATAAGACGAGGTAATAAGGCGATGGCTTAAGGATAATCCAGAAAATTCCCCACTTGATATTCCGGGAGACGACGCGTCGAGGGACCTGTAACGCGTCTTCATCGCTGCCTGTGACGCACATTAATGAGCAACATACTAGAGCCTGCCGACTACCTCATGCGCTGCGTACGTTCTAGAAGGTGCACTGGCTTTTTCCATCAATGCGTGTTTCCGTGAATACTCTGTTGGAATACAATGCTTCGCAGCTCACTATGTAGATAACATTACACGTCCACTAAAAATGGAAAGAGTTCCACGAAAGTTCAAGTGCGCAGGGTACAATTGAAAAACAAATACGCTGAATTTACTGCGCAGCATCAGCAGTCCATTCCCAATGGTACGTTGATCAAATTGCTTGCCTTTAATGATCTTTCTATTTTAAATTTCAAATTCAGAGTATGCGTAGCATTCTATTAACGCATTGGGGTTCTGATAAGAACATGAAACCTGTAATTCGTTCGACCAATAGAAGCATTGAGTTACGGCCAATATAATAAAAATAATTCATCCCATAGATGCCATCCTGTACTCAAAAACCTTTATTTATTCCAACACGTTTTACCGTTGGGTTTAAATGCCTTACAACTACTGGTGTGGGAGGGGATGTGAGGAATGTGTGGTTTAAACTTCCTTTTCCAAGGGAAGTACTCCGCAGTCGCGTGAAAAGCCTCACCTGAGCCAAGGCTCGAACCCTGGTCCTTTCGGCTGTGAGGCCATCACGCTAACCACTACACCATTGAGCTCGAGCATTCCCTATTTCTCTTACAAGTTACGAGAAGCCTATAGCAGCTGATACTCGCATGGGACACAATTAAGATGAATCTCTCCTGGGACCAATTCATTATAGTTCACTCGTAACTCACTGCAGCATTGCTATGTAACATGGGAAGAACTCGTGGTAGCGAAATGTTCCAGACATTCCAGAGTTTCAGAGAAGTGTCCTCTCGTCACACATCGCAGACTCAGGAAAGAATTCTGGCGGCGCTCCACAATGAGGGAAGTTTATGGGAGCTGCACAGCTCGCTACAGCCTAATGGATATAAATGAAGTCTCTCGAAAAAATGATAAAATGGCAGACAAAGGGCGTTATTACTCCACCACTATCGTATTTTTAAGCTAACAAGAATCCCTTTTTCCGTAGGTACAACGAAGAGCCTCCTCGCGATGGGAGAGAGCAGATCACCCACCCCAGCCATCTTAATAATTATATGAGACAAAAATAAATAAATAGCAAAAGTCCGTCGTTCAAGAGAGGCAATGTAACAAATCTGCAACGTAATATTTTCTCTCTCTTTCACGAGAGACAAAGGTGAAAAGAAAGAGGAAGAAAAACCTGCACAACTCCGACATAAGCCCCACGACACATTCCGTGAACACACGACACGCGGTACATTTGAGAGCTGCGAGTAGAATTACCTCTTACGGCCGTCTACTTCCCAGCCTGGATTGGCGCAGTGAGAACGACACTCCTCCCACCCCGGAGGGGCTAAAGGATCACACATTACCAATGAAGATCACAACAAGTTTCCTAGATAGATTCCCTTTCTCGTTATCGCATCGTCCTGAAAGACATGAATGACAACGATGTTTTTATGTCACAAAGCCTCATCTCGTGAACTCGTGACACGTCGGCCCGGTGAGTCGTCCTTCTTGGCGAGGGTCTCTGCATTAAAATGAGGACGAGCATTCATTAGACCTCTCAAGGTATACTTCTACGACTTCAAGTGGCATCGGTATGAAGTATTCCAAGAATAATTATCTCATGAGCATATGCATCTTAATAATACAATCATAGCCCAGAACAATTTTTTTTTGTCAGCTGTAAATATTAGACATTCAAGTAAAATCAGTGATAAGAACATATTAGCAGAATTTGTATAATAGATGTTACATCAAAAAAATATTCGCTGGCGAGCTTCAAGTTTTTGTTATTTAAGAATATAATAATACATAATAATTATAAAGTGTAAGATATTCGCTCGAAAAAAAATAACAATAATTTTGAAGTGATTGAAAGCAACAAACTTTTTTACAGCGTTTAAAAATGAACTACCGAAGTCAAGAAAAACACCAACAACCTTTTCACTAATATGAAAAAAAAGTGAAGGTAATACGTAAAGTATATCGAAAAAAACAGGAAGGCCAAGTAAAACACGAGCCACCTCTCCACCAGAATGAACACAAGAATGAAATTCAAGCAACACGGCCTGATCACCACGCGGATGCAGCTGAGCTCAACACATCAAGTTGGAGTAGGCGCGTGGTCGCCTAAGTGCAGGCCGGTGACCTGAATTAAGTACTAGCACAAAGGTCAGGACACAGCCCTCTCTCTCTCTCTCTCCCACTGCGGACCTGGAGAGCGTCCTAGTCGCTGAGGCGATTCCTAGCTTAGGGGTCGTTACCCCATGCTTCGCTGCATAGCGCTTCAGATCACAGCTCTTGGTATGAAAGAGCGACAACTATGGATTTTTCTAAGACCCCTGGGTTGCAGCATGGTCTTTAATGGTCTGTTTATGAAATACGTACACAATAAATAGCTTCAACTAAAATGATAACTACTAAGCGTCTCTCAATCCGGTGGCTATGTCACCAAAGGTTGGTCCAGCTGAGTGCAGTGATCGCTGCTGTAGGAGGGCCGCTGCAGCACCGCCTCTCTGTAGGATAAATTTGCTTCCTAACTGAACGAAATATTCTTGCGATAAACCTGCATTCTTTGTGTGAAAAATTAACAGCAACCTTATCTGCATATGTGATAAAACAAACCTGACTTGAAACAGTTTCGGAAAAGAATCGGTACAGGTTTGGAAAACATTTTAATCATTTAAAACAATTTAAAGTACTTTATAAACAGACTGAGAACAGAGGAGATTCGGAACCGATTCAGAACAAATTGCCAACTCGACGAACAAAGAAAAGCGGCGCATTTACACAAGGCAATCAAAGCGCAAGATGCAAACGTTTACACAAAGGTTAGAACACGTCGAGGCATCTTGTCAAGGCTCGGTTTTCATGAAGAGCGACCCGTCACGCACGCCAAACAATGCCTCCATGCATCCAACACCTCCGCGCATGGCCGCTCTTCAGCGAC
The DNA here is from genome assembly GCA_014899125.1 of Orchestia grillus. Classification (NCBI taxonomy): domain Eukaryota; kingdom Metazoa; phylum Arthropoda; class Malacostraca; order Amphipoda; family Talitridae; genus Orchestia; species Orchestia grillus. Next base: position 46,919 of record VOMN01118313.1, on the reverse strand, counting down.
GGCGACTTGCACGAGCTCGAAGTGTCGCCAAGTATTGCGTTTGAAACAAGTGCTATGAGGACGGGCCCGTACGGAACCTGCAACCGCGTGTGGGGGTAAATAGGACATGAAAGCGCGTCAAGATCGTCGCTGGAAACCCATGAAATATTGGGTATGAATATAGAAAAATAAAAATCCCAAACACACTGAAAAAACAATGTACGAGTTATATTATGAGGATGGCATAAAAGGTGAACCAAATACGCTTGTTTTAAATGAAGTAAGAGTCGAGTGATGGACATTAATTCCATAAAATTACCGTCAAAAACAACTCAAAATAAAAAATAAATAAATTTTATAAAAATTGACCTTATATAGAAATATGAAGATCGCGAAAATGAAAATACTCTCTAACTGATGTTAACAAAAACAGAAACCTTCGATCCCTTCACAACGGGAACCTTTAGGTACATTATTTAAAATCTTCTTCAGAGACCAGTTAAGTGCAGCAACTCTGGCACACAATAGTATATAAAGAAAATGGTCAAAGAAGAGACTAGAAAATTGTCACCCATTGTTGGGAACATTCGTCAGACGACGATGACGCTAAACAGCTTCGAAACCAAATTGCTGAAAATCCTAACTGATGTAACGCACTACGAGTACGAACGTATAAAACTCTACTTTCATGAAGCCAAAGCGAGATGAGCTTCAACGCCAAAAAAATACGAAACCAGCAAATATGATATAAAATAATAAGCTTAAATGAAAGCAACTGCACACATCCGTCAGCCCACGGCGAGTATACAAAAGAGAAAACACATCATACGCGACTTGGAAGGTTTGCCCTCGCTGCACTGAGGTGGGCACGCGTCGCTCAATATTCAGGCGACATTCGTGCAGGCAACTCGAGCTCGCGAATGGCGACTACGCTTCACAAGTCCCGCTTCTGGACGGCCTTTAAAGTGTGCACAACTCTCAAACTAGTCGTGTGTTTCGGCCTTGCAGGCACCGCCCGCCTCCTAAAACGTACAACTTCATAACGGGGAGCTAAAAAGCGACAGGGTTTTGCAAAGCTGACTTGGAATGCGAAAAAGTTGGCATTAATTTTGACAAAGTAGAAGAGAGCGCGCGCCTGTATAGGTGTGATGGGAATAGGTTTCACAGACATGAATGACAGCACTGTGACTTCAGTGACAATGGGACCGTAAATCTTGGCGTGAACAATAACAGTATCATTAGGAAGGCCTTTGGCTTCTAAGCAGAAGACGCGTCACTGCTATTTTTGGGCATGGCAAGTGAAGATTTTAAGGGTTGCGATCTTAAAATACTCGTACTATCCGAATTTAAAATATCAGAAAATAAGTTGGAACAAAATCGAGTGTTTTCAGCATTACGACGTAAATAAAAACTGGTATATCTCATGCATTCCAGCTCCGATCGCTAATCCATAAGACAAAAGATAGGACTGCTTACACTGCACGTCACATATTGTGAACCTGAACAGAAGCCGCGAAAGCGCACACACGTGAAAAATAATATTATTCGTTCTCCTCCATCAGCCCACTTGAGGGATTTTTTTCGTGCTGTCAGCTCAGGAAGATCCAAACTTCGTCGCACCCGAACATTTCGACGTTTGGATTTCATTCTCGACGTTGAGAACTTGCAATTAAAGCATCAGATTCGTCCAGAGCAAAACGAAAAGAATTTTCTCAAAGTTTTTCGCGTAACGGGATGGAGGTCGAAAAATTCACACACCTCACGCGGCAGCGGCCGGCCACCTTTTGAAAGTGAACAGATAACTGGAAGAGCATTTTCAATTCCACAATGAGTTCTTCACTGAAGTTCTGACAAAAAACGAAATCCTGGCCGATGATTTTGAGCATCCACTAGAACAAATTTGCGGTCATTTCGACACGGGAACAGTTTGGTCAGTAAGACCGAGGTCAGGGCGAGTAACTGGATTTTCCTAAGCTACTCTGAGTGTCAACAAAATTGCATGCACTCGCATCACTGTGTTACCGTCAATAAAGTACCCTCATTTAAAACGCTCACTTACGCGAGAATATGTAAAAAAGTCATTTAAATTGCACACGAAATACGAATAAGCGAATGGTGGCGAGAATTATTTAACCCAGCCCTTCATACCACACATCTTGAACTCGTATGTTGAACGAACAGAATACTATAAATGTGTGAGAAACTCTGTGCAAGTACTTAAGTAGTTCGACAAACTTGAGCGGGACCTGTACATACACTACAGAGATTCAGCTCGGCTGCTAATTGGTTCAGTATTTTCCTCGTGTAACAAAACCTGTAACCTATTCAACATGAACTAAATACAAAAATGAAAAGTTACCAGCATAAGCTACCCAATGGTAGAGTGAAAGCACATATTGATAAGCTAGCTTCGACAGAGAATGTGACTGCAGTAATCTCGTCTAACACTGCACCCCTGGACTCAACCCGCACGCCATTATCGTGTGCAGAGCGCTATTCACGAATCAAAAAATTCACACGCCTGAGATGGCAGCCACTAAACTGTCAACGAGAGCCACAAAAACTTGACCTTTACTGTAAACGAGACACAAACAATGGCACAGGCAAACGCGGACTCCGAATTTCTGAGACAGAAACAAGAGCAACGCCTTAGAGCCTCCGGGACCAGACTTGAGTAACAGCCCTGCAGCGATAATGGCGGGTCCAATGAACGGGTTTTGCAGAGGCACATAATTCGCCTTCAGCACAGTCGCTGCCACATGACGCACATGTGTGTCATGTGGTATTTTGTCACTTTCAGCACAACTGCTTTTTAGCCATGTCGGAATGAAGTATTCCAATTGCGAAAGGACCCACAGCATGAACATAGAGCAAACCTTAAAATAGATATAAAATGAACCCTAGGAAACAAGCTGGAACACAAGAGCTTCAGCGGCGTAGGAGCTGCTGGTCGCGGAAGAATAATAGATCATCGGGCACGCACAGCCCGGCTTATCTTGTGCTCAACATCTTAAGCTTGAATAGAAAATACCATAAAGCAGATGAAAATTGAAGCGTTTGAAACTACAAGAATATCACAGGAAATTAATAGCCTCTATAGGTTGGTATTGCAACATCACTGTAAACGTACTTATCAACGGGAATTGTAGTATAGTCGTATAAGAGGGAGACTTATTTTACTTAATTTTCAGCAGCCATCTAGCAGCATCCCGCGCGGCACCGGCGTTAGCAGTGACGGTACCGTACTCATGCATATGAAGCTTGAAAACGGTACTTCAAGTTGAACACCGGAGATGGAAACTAACAGAGTAGACCAGAAATTATCACTCATTTCGATCAACAAACTAATTAAGAAATAAACAATACAAACATCGTGCTGATGATGTAACGCTGCAACGTTCAAGAACATCAGACCTTTAAGAGTTCGTCGCCGGTGCAGCGCAACGCCCTCCACTCAGACGCTTCATTTAACCAAGTATGTTGGTTGAGGAGCTGCATGAAAATAACGTCTCTAGCCACTCAGCGAAGGATGAGCAGGCGACGTGTGACACGATTCTCTTTCACTCAACCAACATCTTTTCATATTTAATACGATCCCCTTATTACCTTCGCCATTTTTATCATTACCTTTAGTAATACATTGGAGGAGTTGCCGCTCCTTGAGGAACGTCCATAAAAACATCGCATTCGATAACGCAGCACTCAAAGGATCCCCTAATGAGGTGCGGTTAACCTCATTTTCAGGTTACTAGCGTATAAAGACTGTAATTAATTATTTACGGACGAAAGCACTACAGCATGAGTTCACATGAAACTTTCATAGACGCCAATTTCACTTTCATAGCAAGAACAATTGTTCCAATTTCGTAACATATGGTAAACGCTACAAGCGCACGCTACTGTCCCCTTCATTCAGAAACTATGCATTTGTTTTATTCTAATGCTCATCGAGAGAGCTCTGAGTTCACTTCAGGACCCTATAATTTAGAGGACTTTGCTCAGACTGAAGTCCGGCACATTTACTAAGAAGAGAGAGAAAGTCATTACTCAGAAGCCGTGCTGTAGGGTCATGGTGAAAAAGGTGCCGAATGTCGGCATTTCCCCGACGGACAAGGCTGGGCCGTCTGAAGTGGGGCACCAAAATCAAGCAAGAACAGTGAAAACTCAAATTCAACATACCTACGGTGTTAAAGTAAAAATTTCAGGGACAAAACACGTGATTAAATGTTTATTATGGGACTAGTCCCATTTAATCCCACATATCATGATATCTGACCAAGCTGATTTGTATAATAATTAACAAAAGATGTACCTGCCATTTCAATTGCATAAACTCGAATCGAATAGTGAAACTCGAAGAAGGCTTACATGAAATGACACGACAATCAACAAGGAAAATAAGCAAATTTGCCTGAAATTCTTCATCTTTGAGTATTTAAAGTTCATAGACACGTGCACACTGCTTAAGACTAATGAAATAAAATCTATCGAAGTAATATCATGACGTAGCAGCCTCACACACCATAACATATTCCGCGTACAATGCCAACCATCGCACGTACATCCCCTCTCCCTGCCACAACAACAGTGGCGGGAGCGTCACAGAAAACGAGACTACACAGCGAGTTAAATAAATACCCTCGGGAGCAGAGCCCTCGTGTTGGTATACAGGCTACCGCAAGTCTTAAGTGCGGCCAATTGCAGAGCACTCAAACGAAGGTGCGTCGGCAGATAGCACGCGTCCCATGCAGACGAGAGTACGAGTGGCGCACTTATAGTAATGTACAGCACGTTCGCTTCACACGCGATAGACGGTCGAGACGGGCTGCGCGCGCTCCAGACGCGCTTCACGCACAGCATGCAGCACGCGCTCCTTACGACTCGATCGCAGCCAAGCAGGTTCAAGAAGCGTCTTTTGTGATAGCATGCGTGAAATGAGGAGATAGTTTCACTACTCTTCTTTCTCTCTCTTTCTCTGATGTAACTGTCAAAAACGCATAAAGCGTAAACGGCGAAAGGTTATACCTTATAACCTCAGCGTTTAAGTATGCTGACAGAACTGTACTTTCACAGTATCAGGACAAAAAAAAATTTTTAAACTGACAGAGATTATCTTGCGTTTCGCCTAATCAACAAGTCAAAACACAAAACCCACGATACAAGATACAAAAATTTTCACAATTTTAGCAACGTGTCAATCAAAAGCTTCATCCGAGCCCCGAACAGAGCATACCTAAGCCACGGCACAAGACGGCGCAGTAGCGCACGTACGTGTAGCGCCTCCATGTTATGGAAGACACCAACATGTCAAGGATGCTAGAAAGTGGGACCAAACAACACCTCTCTGAGAACAACAGCTCACCACTTACGGAGATAAAACATTTATACCTTTCATCACGACTCGGTATAATTATGCAAGTAAATGCGGCAGGATCAGAATGATATTTCAACCTCTTAAGGAGGACAATTCCAGCGACAAGCTACATCATAGCCCCCAAACTGAGCGTACAGACGACGCGTCGACTGGCTAAGGTACAGCGATGCGTAGGATAGTGCAGGGCTGAGCTCTGTTCAATGCATAAGAGACACAAATAACTTAACACCTATTCGTAACGTGTGAGGTTAAATTACGCATCTCTGAGCAAGATAATTTGAGCAAGACACTTTCGTTGGATCAGAGATGACTGACTAGGATTGAACGAGGAAGTAGAGGCTCATCAAAACGTCACTTACGGAGGTACCGCGAGCTGTCACGGAACCAAGGCAAGAAAGCCAGAAACCAAGTCTGCCTAGAAGGGAATACAAATACTCAAACCAATATCGAGTCGAACAAAAAAGTGATGAATTAGATGCGAGTCTGCATACAGTGCCTCCCAAATGGCAAGGACAGACGCACAACGGCATTGGCGACGGGGGCGATCATTGACGTCTTTTCTCTCTCAAATTTTTCCACGTTTTCTGAAGAAATTTTTTCATTGGCTCAACATGAAGGTAGCGTGTCAAGTACAAAGTGAACTCTGAAAAAATGGCGCAGTTTACAACGTACAACTGAACAAATGTGTAAGAAAAAACGACAGAGGTGTTTTATCTCTTTAAACTATAGGTTATACAAAATATTCGCATGCATGAGATAATTGAATCTGAAAATTTCACGCGTTGGCGATCTAATTATGAAAAATTTTGTCGAACGATCAACTGTGACGGCGATGCTAAGGAGAAATATTTCCGTGCTAGAAGATGTGTAGGTGCAGCTCAATGAACGTCTCTATTCTAAAGGTTAATCGACCGATTACTTGCGACCATCTCGTGCTGGTAACATGCCACCCTGACAGCTATACAAGACGGTGATTAGCAAACAAATCGGTACTTTTGAAAATCGGCCGAATATTTTTCGCTTGGGATCTTATCAGTTACGATCGGTATGAGATAGTGGAAACAAACTACACAACAATTGAGATCAAATCAGGACTTGCCATTATTCATAACTTCGTTCAGCCACGCATGAAATACTTCGGTACCGAAAGTCCGTATGACCACTGCGTGAATAAGATTCATTTATTAAATACTAATACCTTCGCCCATTTGAAATTACCACCCAACTATAAAACTAGTTTTTCAATTGCAGGAAAATTAATAGATGCTTCCAAATATTCGCGGTCAAACTGGAGAAAAATGTCTAAACTTCTCTACGACGTTCTGTCATTTACCTTCTCTGAGAATGAGTAACGTTCTAATCCTCACAGTCCAAAGGGAAAAATCGCGAAAAGACGAGTTTGACCTCCGCATCTGCTCAGTGAGTGCTCGTTAACATGCCAAGAAACACCCCAAAAAAACAAAACATGAAAGAAAGCAGTGGTATAATATACGGACAGTCGAAAGGGCAGGCTAGTTTTTGCGAGTAACTCCGGTTTCCCCTGCGACAGAGACGGAGAAGTGAAAAAAGAAGCCCAGCCAAAGAAAGCTCACTACAGTCATCTCCAACAAAAAATAATTGCTAATTCTAAAGAGTATTCAGGGATACAAGGGAAAAGCGGTGATCCCCCAACGTACAGTGACGAGGGCAGACACTCACTCACCCTTAACCCTATGCACACCTATAGAATCGCAAATAATCCCCAACGAAGTTGAGCACACGCAAGAGGATCCGAGCACACGGAAGAGGATCCAAGCGCCCTAGCCCAAAAACAGACACCTTTTGGTCAAGCAAACCCTTTTAACCGTTCAAATTGAAGATGTCTCGACTTTCCTAAAAGAATTAAACAAGTTCAAATGACAAATGAAAACCTGAAGTCTAAGCACATTCAAACAGTAAAACCGTAACGGAGTCGAGGGGTATTCAAAAGATTAAAGCGCTGCAGAGCGCTAAATAAAGCCATAATTGCATGTTTACCGCAGCCTTCAACCGGACGAGCAGAAATCAAATGGTGCGCACAACCTTCCTTGTAAACAGCCAGGCACAAGAGCAACATAATTGCACCTGTAGTGAAAACTAGGGAACTAGAGGCCTCTCTAACGCATGTATTGAACGAGACCAACTGAGCCTCACACTTTTATAACAATCTAAAAACGAAAAGATACTGTTCAATTTTCAGCAATTTAAAACGTATTTTTGTCTTCAATTGGTACGTACAAAAGAACTGAATATCTTATCGTGGAACACAGTTACACTTTCATAGATCGGGAGAAGATTGAACAAACCGTACACCAAGTAAGAAAATGAAGCAACGAGCCTCTCAATGCAAAGTGGCATTGACACTCGAGGCTTGCGAGAGCAGGGAGGAATAGTTTAATTCGCGGTCCTAGAGAGGCGTCGGGCTGTGACAACAGAGTCTGTGTCGGGATCACCTCTGACGGAAGAACCCAGGGAGTTGAACGAACTACCGCTTTCCCGGTAAAGGTAGAGGTGAAAACAGCCCCAAGTTAGGCGAGGACGACGCTGAAACGCTTACGCATGACCCAGGGGACGCCTGCTCACTCGACACTCACGGCACTCACGCGCATTGCACGCAGTTGCTTAGCAGCGCGTGGCGAAGGAGAGAGATAAACCAGCGCTCCCTCGCAGAAGAAAACTTGACCCATTCTACGAAGCACTTGTCCACAACACAAAGAAATAGAGCTAAGCCCAAGAGATGCGACAAAGCCCTGTTGGATAAGCCGTTCCCAAAGGAGGTAGACATTTCAGACTCCTACAGCGACTCCCTCGGCATCGCCCAGAAAGGGACGCCAGCTGAGTACACCCTCGCCTTACGACCAGGGAACATTAGGCGAAGTGGGTCTGGAGATGCTTAAGGTTCTACAAGGATGATGTATTTATGGCAGGTGACTCATATGATATTTCAATGCTGGTGAGACCAACGGAGAGTTATGAGGTTTGTGGCCATATACGGCTTTGAGACGTAATTACGCCTGCAGTGCTTCAGTAAATTTCAATCTGACAGGGGTTAACAAGGGATTTTTTACATTGACTTGTTTATAAAACAAGCACAAAGGGTGTACGGCGACTAACTAAAGTTCCATTTTCCAAAACTTGCATGCGTTTCAGTATTTTTAAAATATAGACTGTATTTTTTAAGAAGAGAGCATCCCATGTTTGCAAACCTATATAAGCAATATTCAATGCTTGTCGTAAGACAAGTTTACTGCAACAGTTATTTTCTACTCGTACATAGTTATCAACATCCAGATTGTACGCTAAATTTTACAGGCAAGTATTTTTATCCATCGTTAATGTGAATCCCCAAGCTGCTGGGCTCCTCTGAGACGGTCTATATCAGCGCCTTCTTCTTTTTCAGTCTAATTTTTTTCTTGACCTATATATTTTTCCATTCATAAATTCTCGCAATATCCAGGCGAGAAATAATAAAAAATCCATCATTAGCATACATATTTCGAACACAATCTACAAATTTTCGTTGTACACAGTGCTACGTTTAACAGTCCACTGAAAGCCCTCACATGATGCAGAAAATTCTCGGGAATGCTTTTGTGGCACTAAGGTATTTTGTTTGAATGGTGACACAGATGACACATCGGTCTGTGACAAAATTGCACGACGAGTATTTCTTGGTTTCGCAGCTAATTATTGCCTAATCGAAGAGCAAACGGGTGATGGTGCAAATCATCAGACGAGTGACAATTGCACAAACTTCCGTCGGTGAATGGTTCTTTGTGAGCCCGAGAAGTAATACAAACACCAAGCTTCGAATGGCCGATACAAACAAGCTCGATCAAATAATTGGCCAGGCGGAAAAACAATCGGGAACAGCATCAACCATTGAGAACAATCGAGATGGAAACGTTTCTTTCTGGATGCGTCGCTGTGGGTCCCTCACTGACCTAACAATGAGAGCGTCTCTTTCAGGATACCCAGAAACAAAGAGCTGCCTGGTCTCAAGCTAATACCAATTGCAATTCCAATTTTTCAAAAACCATTTTTACTGGTACACGTATGAAATTTTTTTTAAAATCATCGTTAAAAGGTGTTGACACGAGAACCAGAACCAGTTGGGAAATGCGTAACGCACACAACGTGCTTTTGAAGTAGCGACGCGCACGAGAAAAAATAATGAGAACGCAGAACTATTTACCGGTTATATTTTTTGACAAGTGGAAACGGGCGCTGTAAATCTTTTCTGGTGACCCACCAGGGTTCAGGGTAGCGTGCTTCAAGGAATTTCTACGACGTGTAAAATATTACATCGTGTGTTTCATTGCTGTGGGAATTCTACAATTTTAATATATTGCACACCAAGACCGCAAGCTCAAACAACATGAACAAATTAAACACTCGACTCGCCAGAGGCTATCAAGTTAAATTGCAACAGACGTCAGCTCGCACAAAGTTCGATGAGACGTCGAATAAAAACTTCTAAACGCTAGGAAACGCAGCAACGGAACCACTTCAGCGACCCAGGGCAATATTTCATTGAGCTGTAATTTTAACCCTGAGCTGTGAGCGAGTTGCTGTTGAAACAGATTTGCTCGTAACAGTAATTCCCAGCTCGTATCCGCGTTACAGTCACAGACACTTTAGCACAGTATCTATGACAACAAAATGGACGATTTAAAGATTTGCAAATCAATTAGCTTTGAACTGTGCTCAGCACCCTAGCGAAGAGCTGAGTTATGTATTAAAAAATTGCTGCTGTAATAGACTATATATATATAATGGATGTTCTAGGGACACAGATGAGCGGTCGCACGGCATGGTTAATTGAGGGAAACTTCAAAATCTTTTTCTTTCTGTTTGCAGCTCTCACTAAAGTATCGGCACAGATTTCCTTTACACTGCAGACTAGAACTGTCAATATTTTACCACATGAAGCTATTTTTGAGTTCCAAATTCAGTACAAATTATACTACTGCATAACAGTGCAATATCTAATGAATATACGTTATTGCCTTTACTATAATTATTCTAGGGATTAAACCACCGTTGCCACATTCCATGTGACTCGTTCACTTTCAGTTTAAAAGTTCATTCCAAATTTCAGGTTCATTCCTAGGACACACGAAAAATATATTATGCAGGTGTAGCTACCAGAATTTGGAAAGATAAATATACGATTACAATCATTTCTTAGTAAATGAAATAAAATTTCATCAAAAATATGATTTGGCATAATGACTATGAAATTTCAAAATCATACAAAACACTATTATCCCAAGCCAATGTAATCAACGGTCATGTTTGGTACAGAACTTAATTAGTAGTTCTCAGAGCAGCAATCAGCTTATAAGCAAAGCATGCATTTACTTGATGAAGATTATTATTGATTATTTTTAGTTTAGATATCACTATTTACAAAAAACATGATCCAAAGAGAACGAAGAAAAGGGACCATTTACTACGAACTCAAGAGAACGGGGAATTTCTGCACAAGGTGTGTTCGCACACAGGATCCCCAGCGCAAAAAAAAACAGTAACTTAAGAATGAAGAGAAAGAAAATGCAAGGAAGAGATAGCAAAGAACATGTGAAAATTGAAAAAAGCACAGTGGGTACGAAAGATAAAAGTCCCGTAGGCCTACCTATCGCTGAGATAAACTAAGGGTCCTATGGGTACGCCAGCCCATAGCGTGCAATATACAAACCTAAATAACCTAACCCTACTGCATATTCTATGCCCCTGTGGGGAGACGGTTGCAGATAGGGATCCAGACTCGAGAGAGGAGGTGTCACGGAACACAGAAGTCCCTGGTTTTATGAAGCAACTCTTACAAAAAACTCTTAGAACACCAACATCAGGTATGAAGAACGGGATGTCCTTTTTATTCAGAAATTCTTTCAGAGCCTTTTGAATACCTATGGCATATATGAGGGATAGTATACTTGTTTTACACAGGAACTCATATAATCTTCTGTACACAAAATAGCCTGTTTGAAGCCCTGGTTGTCGCCCCTGGTGCCCGAAGGTTTTATTCTCTGATGATACCATCAGCAAAAGCTATGAGCTACGTTCACCTCCATAAGTAATTCAATTTTTCTAAAGCAAACCTACACACCAAAAATCGGGAAAACCTGGAAGACAGAATAAATGATACACTCAAGAATTACGTTTATACAAAGCAAACCCAGGACATTCAAGCACGCGAAACCTTATTCAAGTTTGCTAGGAAAGATACTATCGCATAAGTTTCGACGAAACGCGACGTTTCGATAAATAACTAAATAACTGACGTTTTGGAAATGAATGAAGCAAATTAACAATTGCATAGTGTCATAAGCACTACATGTTAGCTTAGTTTAAAAATATTTCAAGTATCTAACAAAAATAACCAGATTCATAAATACGTATAAATACAAGATACTTTTATTAGTTACACAAGAATGGCAACACCACAGAAAAAAAACTGATATATGTATTAGATCGAAAGTAAAAAAATTCAACCGCTTACTTGTAAATAAGATCAATTGCGCATAAGAAACACCAATCGGTATACGGCACACAAAGTGGTTCCAATGTATGAAAAATGAGGAAACATCCTACAACGACTACGCGCCAAACATGTGTAGCAAAATCTAAAAACTCGACCATGACTTAGCAGTACGATAATAATCACGAGATATACCTTCACAAGATCCTTCTGTATCGAAACCAAGCTCGACGGCTGACGTAGATGCAGAATACCTTAGCCTTCTCATACAGCTCTTAAAATGCATGTTCCGCATACAACGAGCGAGCAAAATATCATGTACACAACGAACAAAATGCCATGCATACAACTAGCAAAAGGCCAAGCAATTCTGAGGCTCGGAAACAAGCAGGAATGGCTGTGAGAGACTTGGTGCACAACTCGTGTAGATCGGCTAATTTATAAAGCAAAGCGCAACGATTTATTGAGTTATTGTTTTTATTTCGTCGAACAAAGCCCTAATTCTCATGTTATATCAAAGGAATATATCGTTTGATTGTTGTTCAATGAAGATCTCTCTAAATTTTCACGAATGTCAATTAAGTAGCGTAAACATGACATACCAGGCCATACATTTATAGCGGGTTCAGTACAGCACCTATCGGGTCTCTAATTTAAATTATTTAATTAGGATCATAGAAGCTATATTGCCTAAACTTTTTTCTAGTGTAAAAGAGAAAATAGAGACCAATAAGTTCTTGAGCCCGTTTTGGTCGGGGCAGTGTCATTTCCGATACAAGCTCGGGGCACCTGGGAGGTCATGGCGGCGTAACAGCGAATACGGCAAACCACGGAACCGAGACGGACTCAACAATACTAGGAAGTTCCAGCGTTGTGTCCGGGAATGTACCTGCGTTTTTGTTCTAGTAGATCTAATCGCACTTGGCATTCAAATAGAAGAAAATTAGCAAGGTAAGCCAAGGGCCCACATTAAGGGAAATTCTCAGCTCGCATGTTCTTAGATCAACAAATGGCCAAAATAAACAAGCCGAATAGATATGCGAACCATGAAGAAAGAAACTTTTACAAATCACGTTCTTGTCCACGAAAGCGAAGGCTTATACACACACACGAAGAGTAGGAAGAAACACATCATGAGCCTAGAAAAGAAAAGAAAGAAAGAAAAATAGTTTATTCCAAACTTGGTCACGTACAAAGTATATACCTTTTGGTTTTTCCGTTAGTAAAATTACAGCCTTAAAATTAAAACATAAAGGTCTCGATAGAACTTCCAAATTGGGCCTTGGCTTACTTAGAAGGCTTACTTACTCACTTTTTCTTCACTTAGAAGCGAACGTAAGAAAAAATTAGTGAGCTGACACGAACCTACAGGATACATTAGGATAAAAATACACGACACCAGTTTCAAATCTTTGGCTGATGCATTGCAGGCCTAGTGTGATACATCACTAATGTGATGTGGCAGGAACTTTCAAGTTATATTCGCGCTGTTGAGGAACTAGCATTATTGTCTAAGTTGTGTTCGTGCTGCTGAGGAACTAGCACTATTATCTAAGTTGTGCTCGTACTGTTGAGGAACTAGCACTATTGTCTAAGTTGTGTTCGTGCTGCTGAGGAACTAGCACTATTGTCTAAGTTGTGTTCGTGCTGCTGAAGAACTACTGCAATTACCTAAGTTATTTTCGGGCTATTCAGGAGTAAGTAAAATTGACTAAGTTGTTTTGGTGCTATTGAAGAATTAGTATAATTGCCCAAGCAGTGTTCGGGCTACTGAGGAATTATTACTGACTGTCGCTAGACGATGAAGATGCTGTCTTCAGGGGGATTAAATCGAAACGTACTGCAATCTGCAGATTTATGGACTAATAATTTTATCATTTCAAAGAGAGGAATTTAGCGCCTATATAAAACGTTTAAGAAAGCGGTTCAATTCGGAAAAATCTACATGAATAAAAGAGACAAGACGTTAAGATCTAAGGTATGCCTTATCAACAATATCATAAATTTTCTCGGGCAGGTAAAAGGTAATCTAACAAATCCACAAATTTCACAGAAAACGCAGACACACGGCGGCTTCCAAAAACAAGATAAGCACAAATCTTTTCTAACAGAAAAGATGCATTGAGTAAACTAAATGGCATATAATAACACTGTTCAAAAAAAGTTCTGCTTCCAAATAAGAGGAAACCCAATGAGGATGATTTTTGCAAGACCCAGACTACGCTGAATATGGGCGGAAACTCGAAGTCTTCTTCTTCATTATCGATGAAAACAAAGCTAATCTATAATATTCGAGCCCACGATTGCGCAAAGTACTCACCATATCAATGAAGTAAACTGAGGATCCAGTGAATATTTTATACCATGTTCTCGATCGTGGTAGTCCAGAACGAGTAGAACAACGTCCAGTAGAATCACACACACGAGCAAATCGGTGAGGCAGACTGACACCTTGCACACCACCCACGTGCACAGCTATCTCTCCACTGAGTTCATTCTCGCATAGAGCAGAACAATGTCAAGTACGGCGTCCGCCGTCCGTATTTGCAGGGTTCTCAGCAACGTCATTTTTGAGCTAATACAAAACGCACTTGCAGTTAGAGGATATGTTATCGCAATTTGTGACGAGTGTTTATGAAATCAAGCAAAAATGATATATGAAATTATTAGAAAAAAGTAGTATTTATGATGCATTGTCAATATACTTATGCACGTATATACACATTTACATATATATATATATATGATATGTACACCTATGTGTCACAAAAAAATTATACATTTTAGGATTTTTGCCCGCACCCTATTACTTTTCCATGTGCTCATAGGTTAGTTAGTCGCTAAAAGCTCGTGCTGGTTGTATGATACAGAATGTTATTTCTCGGATGACACGGCAGTTTTTGTTTTCAAATCCTAATTGTGAAAAACGATGAGCCTCTGTGCCATTATTTCTGATGCCAGTCGTATTCAAAACCTACTATGCTGCCTTTGCCTTTTGTTTAGTTACTAACATAATTTTTGCAAGGAATGAAAATGTTTAAATTTCATGTCAAGATTGTAGCATAGGATTTTCCTTTTCTTTTCGATTTTACTTAGGAATTGTGGTTCCCGTTTTCTAAAAATTTGATATCTCTTCCATGAATGAAGTCTTAACTAATTTTCATAACTTACTTCTCAGATGAAACATAAGTGAAAAATTTCGTATATTTTAGATATATTGTCACTCGCGTGATGGAGACGTGTTTTTTGACGCCGATTAATGGCGTATTGATAAGGCGCTGGAAAACAAGAGTTTTCAGCGCCTATTTATTGACAAAATATATATTTTCATACCTCATTCAAAAGACGCAATATAACACGAGTGCGTCTCACGCAATATGGCTTCTGATACGCTCTCGTTTTGGAGCCCGAGGCGTACGTCTCTTACAAATTCCGAGTTTCCTTCGTAGTACTGTCTGAACTCACTTTATCCAAATATTCAAGCTAATTATTAACCGCTCTCTTTTCCTGCACCTATCCCAACACAAAGCGAAATAGGGTAAAAATGCCATGGCTAATCTCTTTTTTGTGCTCATACAAAAAGAAATTGAATTAATTTACACTTAACCCATGAAATTTTTCTGGCTGTGGCGCGT
This sequence comes from Orchestia grillus, assembly GCA_014899125.1. NCBI lineage: Eukaryota > Metazoa > Arthropoda > Malacostraca > Amphipoda > Talitridae > Orchestia > Orchestia grillus. The sequence goes on along the minus strand of VOMN01118313.1, from coordinate 31,429 downwards.
TTGCAGTAAGATCTACACAGCTGACGCACGTCCTAGGGCATCCAAGGTTAGGCCTTCCAGAAATTGATCAGGGGTTCATTACTGAGAGTATTTCTGGAACCTTTTTTGATACATTTTCCTCTTTCTCATCTCCATACTGTCCAAACACAATGCAAGCATATCGTCTCACAACATGATTGAAGTGCTCCTGGCCATAACCTGGCGTCTGAGAAAGTTTTCTTTTTTCTCGCTGAAATCTGTAAAAATGCCCGGGAGAACTATGGCGCATTCATTAAAGTTCATTAATCATAAAATAGATTGCTGATATATTAGAAAGAGCGTTCATTCAATTTTTTTCGCATTCAATAGGTGACTTTAATTCCTAATTCTCGGGATCTCATTGCGCAAAACTTAGTTGGAATACAATGCGAGCTTGGAGAGGGACGTGAAACATTCCTGAAAATTATGGCTTGTGTAAATAAACGTGATAACAATTAAGCGTGAATTTGGGCTCATACAAATTAGAGGGAGAGAACTTTTTCCACACAAAGATCGGTCAAAGAGCTCATGTCGTTTGCAACTTCACCAGTACCTTAATAGACTTACAACCTGCAAAAAATCGAGTACCGTCTTGATGTGCTTCGTGCTACTAAAATGGTGTTGACATAAAAGTTCATTAAATAAAGTAAAATAAACTTTCTTAACCAGAGCTTACAACAGAATAAGTCACATTAATAAATATTATTCATCGCTTTTATAATTAACTTTTAAACTGATACGAAATTTTATGAACAACTTATGCTTCGTGCAAGAGCTTAAACCTTTCATGGACATCCCTACAAGCTCTCTACGTGAACTTGGTGAAGGAGGGTCACGGTGACTTGTACGGGCCTTAATTGTCCAGACGATCCTCACTTGGCGGTTTATTAAATTTCAAAATCGATTCGCCAGTTAAAAATTTGTCGCCGAGAATGTCTAAAAGTCAGGTCAAAGGCTTTACTCAATCTAATCAATCGGATATCTAAAAATAAAGAAACGAAGTAGCTGAAGTTGCTGTAAGTCGAGCTACTACGCGGTAATATTCTCAATTATCTCCTTTTAAATGTTCATAAAACATTTTTGGTGTTTTGTTGGTCTACGTAGGGGTAGCACCACTGCCGATATGCAATCAATCTCATTCTAAATTTCAAGTTACGTTATTGGCTACACCATATGCGGGTTTTCGTCAGCAGCAACTTTGCGAAAGGTTCGTAAAGTTTCTGACGTATTTCACCATACATCCACGGGAGTACAAGAGATTTAAAATTCATCGACCCGAGCCGGTTAGATTCTGCTGCGTTACCTAGTTAAAGCTTCTTTATTTCACGGAGTTGAATAATTTTTCCGAGTTAGTTTTAAAAAACACTTATAAAAAGACCTGCAAACGGTCTAAAATAGTATCGTCTGATTTAAAAGAAAAATTCAATGTTTTTGGTTTGATGTCTTTTTTGCAGCTGATGTGGAATAACGTTAGGGCATCCAACGCAGTGGGATACTGTACATATACTCACAACACTGTGAACAATGTAACACCAAGGGTTGCTGTGCAACTGAGGACTGCCGTGTCATTCCACTCGAATAGGACCACCTCAAACGAAAATAGATGAAAAATAGGGGTTGTATAACTATTTGAACTTTCCGTGGAAAAAAGGAATGGGACGTTATTGTTGGTGAGAATCAAGCCACATTGTTTTCTACCACCAAAGTGTTATGTGTATTCCATGATCTCGTTGAAGATACTTTAGAGTTTAGATGAAGCCTTTAACTTTTCGTGCGAGTGGATGAATCTGTAAATTAGGAAAAAATGTGTTTTTTTATTTTTATGGGACAGAGAACATTCCAGTAAGAGAACTAAGGTTGCTAGTTCGTTGGTGAAACAGAAGAGTTCATCCTACTCTATTCAAAATTCCACAGTTTTCAGGACAAATTTTTCACTTTGTGAAATAGCTGGAGGAATTTTATGAAGGCTTGCAGATAGAAAATTATAGGCAATGGAAATGAAATAACTGAGGTATTTTAGGAGTAACTCACTTTGATAGGGAAACAGGGAGAGGCGGCGACGAAGGTCAGATTTGGTGAGTTATTTTTTCAGGTCAGGTAAAATGTAGAGTTCTGAGATAGTTGGCGTTTGAAAAATGAGCAAGCCAATAATATTAGGCAGAGAAAGTGATGAGATCGAAAGTGTGGGAACGTGCTTTAGATGGACCAAAATATGACTAGAAGAAATGAGGGAAATCAGTTATGTGCTTAAAAAATTCATTACTTACTGCTCGTAGCTTACGTGCATCGTGAAAAATGCAATATCAACGGTCTAAGTCACGTAACTCAGAACGTAAGGCAATAGTAAGGTACAAAAAGTTAATGCTGTGACGTTCTAGCGTTATTGTCAGATCCAACGGGGTTGTACAACAGCAAAAAATATATGTAACTGTGTCTAATTCCTCCTATATAATAATACACACTGGCTGCTTGCTTGGTTGGTAGGTCCGTTTCTCACGCTCGTAAGGATTTAGATAGGAGAAAATTATCGTGTCCGTATTCGTAAACTCATAGAAAGACTGTCACATAAGGCAGTCCGCATCAGCGATAGAGAAAATAACATTATTTCATGTCGGTTTCCGTAAATAAAAGGACATCTTACGAATTTGACAAAATTTGTTCCACCATTTTTGGCAGGGCGCATCTACTAGTTTTCACATCAAATTTTGGTGACAATCTTGAAGCCTCCTTTTTCAAGTTTTGACAGAATTAAATTTCTTAACAGTTTTCACTGCACAATGAGGATCAAAGAATTTCGTGGTATGAGTGATACCTTCCGACAGATTGAATTTATTCATCATTACACTTATCGGCAACTCAACTAGGAGAATAGTGGACGTCATGAAAGTTCCATTTTACTGTTGAAGAAGGACTTAAACAAAGAACCTTAGGACTTTGTTTTACCCTTGGGTTTCAATGCCTTACAACTATTGCAATGCCTTACAAAAAGACAAAAAATTCAGATTAGCCTAAGTTTTCGGTGTGGATTTCCTCCAACCGTCATCAGGGGATAAGGTCTAATTTTGACGACAGTACATGATTACAGTGGACATCTAGGTTATGGAACATCAACTGAACATTAAATCTTAAATTAAAACAGAAACAAAAGGGAAATATTTCGAGAACTCCCTCATTTCCATATTTTCATTGTTAAAGCCAACTGTATCAACCAGTGATGTTATTCTCACCCATAAAATAACGAGAAAGAAAAACAAGTTATTTCTGATACCTTGGCATATACACACGTGATCTTCGTTGGTATTTTCTAAATGTTAACTTTAGACCAATGTATTCATTTTCATAAATATTCTTCATCATGTAATGAATTGATCAAGCCCTGTTATATCGCCCAATGACACAAAATTTCATAAACTTCAAATGCAGAGATAGATATCCCAGCGGTTCCTATATGTCAAGAGTTTTTTTGTCAACAGAGCTTGTTAAAGAAGCTTTATCATTAATTCTAGCACAAGAGAAAGAAAAAATGAAAGAAAAATAGTTTATTGCAAAGTTGGTCACATACAAAGTATATACCTTTTTGCTTTTCAGTTAGTAAAATTACAGCCTTAAAATTAAAACATGAAGATCTCGATAGAATTTCCAATTGGGTTGTGCACGACTACAATCTAAATATTACGTGTGGAAGTTGCGTTTAAACTTCGGATCGTGATTCTAAATTCACTACTAAGCACGAAAAGTGATGCGTGATAATATCTCTTAATATAGTAATTGCATTGCAAAGATGGCATTTTCTAACCTAGATTCTTTTATACATACGATAAACTGCAAAATTATAACAAAACTCAAAATCTATTCAAATGATCAAATGATAAAATAATAAAAATTGTAGATTTCAAATTTTGTCATATGCAGGTGTCATACAATCGACATAGACTGTATTGTTGAGTTTGTGAAGTCATATAACTACAGACTTGTGAGTGATACAAGGAATGTTAGGCTTAGCTTCTTTTTCCTACACAATGATCACACGAAAATCCGTCTGATCAGCAGGGAATTGAGACCATACATTCAAGTTGTATGTAAAACATTATACCAGTGCGTCAAAGAGTCCCAACGAAAGAGTAAAGAATTCCATTTGATTGTTACCACGTTACTCTCTATATACTCCTAAACTGCAACGCTATTACTTAATTAGAAAATGTCAACTGTTTATACCTACAACCAATTTTATGATATTTTATAGACACTTGAGTGACTATTCTGTGACGTCAGCACTATTCTGCATCCCATATACTTATATATATATATATATACACACATACGAATAACCATGTATGTATAAGAAATCATGTAAAAATGTACATATAAATGTATTTTTTAAAAATTAGTTATGATTCCTTATACTTTGAAAGGGGGTTAGTTTTTTTAAGTATCAACTATTTACGAATATGAACGTAAATATATATTTGTTTGAAATAAGCACGTCAGTTTTTTCTCAAAGCTCTTTCTTAATGCTTGAACTGAAAATAAATATAAAATATAAATGTTCGTTATTTTTTCAAAATCAAATACAGGGCTCAATGATAATTTTAATAATCTTTTCGTCAGCCTTTATTTACAATTTCCATTTAGACACTACCGTATGGCAACATCTACAGTTCTGATACGCATGCGGTGTTCCAATTGACTGGGTAGTTCAGTTGTATTTCGGGTACGTTCGTTAACTGTTGTTGATCTCTACTGTGTTATTTTAAACCAAAAGAATGGCTGAACGTAGTGAAATAGTCGATGCGCTTGTATGCGCGTATGTTAACGAAGTAGACAAATCATTGGGAAAGAAGCTTTCTGGCAAATTCAATGCGGTGAGTATTTTCATGTAATGGCGTATCTGAGACGGTTAGTCTTTGTAACGAGCCCACGTGTGGCTTAGCAACGTGTTGTCCTTGAACATATTCACCCACGTGTTATTTAATTGTGTTATTTCGTATTTAGATTCATGTAAGTGCATTTATGTTCGAAGGAAACTTTTATATGTTATAATTCGTTCTAATAATTTTATCCACATGACTTTATATGTATGTTACTGTTTATGTGTTCATAATTGCTAAATATCTTGTTTCTTTATTTTCGCGTATTGTTTGCTTGTGCCTTTTGTTGCTGTTGTAATATAGTTAATAAGTGCTTAGAGTAAAATTACTATAGAATATTGAAAAATAGCTTTAATAGTTTGGCTAGTTTCATCTTCATTGTTAATTAACTATTTTTATGTCAATGAGAAATTTTACTCCTATTCGCTTCTGACAAGGCCTAAGATTGTAGAACATTTTTGTTTATTCATTTAATATGCTACAGTGCATGGTCCAATTTGCCGTGTCTATCTCACATGTGGTCTAAGTGGCCTACATCTTGGCAATTTGGATATCTCCATTGTGTAAGAAATTTCTTTTAGAATCAATCATTGCACTACTGATTTCTTAACTTTACAATCTCTCAACATGGATAACTGAAAGTAAATAAATTTCAACTAACAGTGATATGGTGTAGTGTGAATTAGGTTGGTATTGGTAGGATTTTTTATGTGTTGGGTACCATATTTGTTTTCATATTGATATAATTTTAATTTTATTGCTGAACACTTGTTAGTTTGTTAATATTGAAGTTAGCATCCTGTACAGAGCCCTCTATACATTGTTTGTCCTTCATTTAAGCATCTTTAGATAGAATTAATTTAGAATTGCTAAAATGTGTTGAAGGTAGGATGAATGGATATTGTACAACATGTCTTCTGCTTGTGCTCTTCCTGACAATTGCATTAGGGTTAGGTCAAGATAGGCTTGTTTTAATAATATGGCTCACAGGAATGTTGAACCTCTATCAGTAGTGCATGTGAAAATGCCCTAATTTTTGTTGACTATTCAAAATTGTTATTCTTTGTAATTATTTCAAATATTATAAAATTATCTATGCTCTGTTGCCTTTCTTTATTGTTTTAGCACGATCATGCTTACTAGTTCTTCCTTTTATGCATAGAATTTAATTTTGTCAACTACCTATTTCTTATGGTAATAGAAGCATTAGTATTGTATTAAATTATTCAGCACTACCTAGTCATTAATGCAAATAGCATTTATTGGTAATAAGCCTTGTTATACCTAATTTTATACTAATGTCAAATCACACTTTTCTGTTTACTATATTTGTATTTAACAAAAAACAGCAAAAATAATAAAAATGCTGTCATCGTGATCAGGATTGCCCATTATTGACCAGCATTTTTGTCTTCGTAAGCTTGATTTTTTGGATTTTATTGGAGGACCTTGGAAACCATATAAATATTTTCTTAACTTCTAGAACTCATTTTCCATCCACTTTTCCCTTGTTCAGATTGAGGATTGTTCATTAAATTTGTGGCAGGATGTTATTTTAGCCCAAATAATTTTTCCCTAGAATAGTGATATCTGAAAGTCCAAATCTGCATAAAGTTTCACTGAGCAATTGTTGCTTTCATTGAAGTGTGGCCTACTGTGACATTTTTTTGAGCTTCCTCTAAAAATTTGGATAGGTAAGGAAATGAAAAAATTAGTAAAGTTTCTAAAATGCCATGAAGAATTAAAGTAGTTCAGTCATTTAAATAGTGTTATTTCAAACTAAGCTACTATTAAATAAACTTGATATTGATAATTTTCTTTGTCAAAATCTTAGCGAACTCAAAAAATTGAAGCTATCACAGCACCTCTCCTGCTTCTCAGTCACCAGTATATTGAATCATTGCAGTGAAGCTTTAGTCGCAAATATTAGGTCCAGCCTTTTAAAAACTGAGCCCAAAATCAGCATTCTGCTGCTAATCTCTGAAATTACACCCCAATGTATGGACAATATAATGCATTGTTAATTTAGTTGAACATCAGGAAATGCCTCTGAAAATTAGTGGCACATTAGTTTGTAGCTTCTTGTGTCATTGTAGCTTTTGAAAACAGAAATGTGCTGGTCCTTTTTCAGTTGTATCTTGATGGAATTGCACTTGGAGTGAGAATACTTGTTACATTCCCATTAAACAGATCTATTATAACATGTCTACTGCTAGTATTAAATTTTTTTGGTAATGTTTCATCATTGCAGGCCCTTAGACTTTAAATTTTGGACATTAATACTGACCAAACATTGTCATTTGGCCAAAAAACTTGTCATGGTTAGGTGAAATATGGCCAAAATATTAAAATTGGTCTAGTGGTTTAGATTTTACAAGCATTGTATGCATTTTTGAGATCATTTTTTGGGATGCCCTATGTATAGTACAATCTAACATTTTTCACATCTGGAATAATTGGGAGTTTTCTAGGATTTTTCTTGAATTGACTATGTCTTAAAACTTAAGTATTTCAGATCTAGTGTGGGCTTAGCTCTCCTTGCTGGTTCTGAGAAACTATTTCTGGTAGGTGAGATATAATAGCAATGGCTGGTTAGAGAACTACTGGTTTTAGTCTAAAGTGCTATTAATATTTTAAAATTATCATGCTAATATGCATCAAAAGTTATTTCTATTTTTGTTATTGTCATTACGAAAAGTTTTTTTGGTTCAAAGCTTGTGATAGTTCATAACTGACCTCTCAGTGGCATATCTGACCTATCAGTATAAGTTTCTTGAAAAATGTGTAAAGAGGATTTAAGGTATAACACTATCCACCAGTTGAGGGGGTTAAACCCTAATATATTGGTTTATACATTGTGCAGAACTCTTGCATTCCTATTGATGCTGCTTAAGAATTATGTTTACAATCATGTTTGTTGCCTGTGTTTTACTTGCTTTTTATTGAGATGAGTTGGATTGTTTGGAGACAGAAATGTCTTAGGACATTATATCTTGACTATTTACTGTGTCTAGAAATTGTTTTTTCAGATGATCAGTTTGTATCACCATAATTTCATAACTTCAATTATATTTTGAATTGTATTAATTTTCATCATACATAATTATTGTACTATTGAATTCATATCAAAGCCTTTATTTTAATCTTTGATACTTTCTATGTATCATGTGCTGCAATTGGTTTTGTTTTCCTTGGTAGGCAAATAAATAAAATTTAATTTTATATTTTATTATCTTGTTTTGATTGGTAGTGATGTTGGCAGATCTTGTGAATGTACAAGGTAATGATTGAAAATATGACTGAATAAATCTGATATTCTAATACTGTTTTCCCTTGCAGCCTGCACTGCCTTCAGGATCCCCTGATGTCAGAGAAGTGGTGGAGCACTTTTTGAAGTAAGTTTACCTAGAGTAGTAAAGAATGAACTCTGTAGATTATTGATCTATTGTGCATAATTCTGATTGTTGATCTTGTTTAGATGATTATCTTAATTATCTTTTCTAAGCTAAATCCTTTGGATAGATGTTAACGTTTCAATCTAGTACTCTTTTAATATCAACACCATTAACTTAAAAGAGAATAAGACTACTTGTCCTTGTTCAATTTTGTTGATTATTACTACTTGGTATGCTAAGCTTTGAAGATTTTTCATTCATGTTTAAGCATAATATGAAATTGCTTACCATTTGTTATTTACTGACTTATGCACTTATATTCTGTAATCAAATTAATTTTTCATACCGATGTGGAAGTGGTTCTCAGGAAAAAATGGACTCTTAAATGTTGGACATTTCTAAATGACTCGCGCATGACCCATAGCTATTTGTCTTTCAGACCGTTTCTTTGAAAGTTGAATTTGTCAACAGTTCCTCGTGCTTAAAGAATAATTACAATTTTACTGACACAAATAAATTCACTCTTATTTGTATAATTTATTTTGGAATGATCTGATGTCTTGCAAAGGTAGGTTTTAAGTGTTAATTTTTCCTTCAAAAAGATGTAGTTCAAATCTACTATTATACATAATGTATTTCCTCTTACCGCTCTTAGAAGTATCAAGACAATATAAATACTTCAATAAATTGGAAAACAGATTTGGATTCATTTTAACCAGTGATCACTGTTCAGATTCATAACTTTTTAAATATATTCAGATGGTATGCCTGAATGTTACCACATCTCATTTTGCTATAATCTAGTGCTTTATTCTGATCCTTTTCTTGCAGAACTGGTAGCAAGAAACGCCGACAAAGTTTGGATGCTATCGGTACTCCGAAAAAGGCTGCTCCTAAAAGTAAGAAAAAAATTTCATTTGTGTCATTTTAAACCTTTGAAGTTTTCGTGTTTATGTATCATACATCATATTAATGGGGTTTGGCATATCTGAGTAATAAGTGCTCTACTGTAATGAAGTATTTTCCCTGAAATTTCTGAAACATGTCATAGTGAATGTCACTGTTCGTTTCTGTCTTAGTTGCACTGATTTTTTTTTTTTCAAATCTATTTCTATATTGTGCTTATTTCATGATATTTATTGTGCAGATAAGTCTGTTGTTGTGAATGGCACCCCAAATGGCACCCACAAAACCAGTGAGTATTTTGTTCTCGGTTGCACTGATTTCCATATTTGGTTAATATGTAGCAATTGGTGAAATTGACTCATAATTTTTTCTTCAACTTTCTACCCTCCAGTAAATATAGGATAAGCAATAGGGTTTGGTTGTTTTATCTTGCATTGTAGGAACTGGTGTTCCCAGAGGACTTGGTTATGTTAACTCGGCTGTAGATAGGCCTTTGGGCCTTTTTTTCTGCCTGCTTGGCTTTTCCATTTTCACAAATTGTATTTTTCTTCCTTCTTAAATGTTGTTTCTATGTTCAGGGAATCTTGTCTGGAACACACCTCTACACAAATTTTATGCTCTCTTGAGTCTACACAAAATTAGATCCCCCAAGTGTGGGTGGTGGTGTTTTGAGATAGTTTAATTTCAAGTAGATAGGAGGTGTAAACAAACTGATACTCTTTGACTCCTAAAATGGTGGGCTTATCTTGCGTCAAACTGTCAATACCCAGTAAAAATCTTTATACTGAAGTGATGGAACATTGGTCGAGTATTAAACCTTTGGTCTCCATGTGTGCGCTGGATATTTTTGTTGAGATTATAATATATTTCTCCTTTATTACTCATACTCATTTCTAACAAATTGTAATTCAATATATGAATGTATTTTTTTACCTATGGTATTGAGGAAGTTGCGCTTTTAACCTTTTCTTGCCGTTTGACTATCTTCTTGATTGTGGAATAAAACGCTTTTGTTTCTGTTACCACAGTTGTACGTTTCTAATTGAATTTTTTTTTTCAGCAAATGGCCATGCCAAATCAGCAGACAGCTCTTCAGAAGATTCTGAGGAGTCTGAGAAGCCTCAGAAGAAGCCTGAAGTAGCAAGCAAGAAAACAAAAAGTCCTAAGGTGGTGAGACCAACAGCTCCTGTAAAAGAAGACTCGTCTGAAGAGTCTGACTCAGAAGAAGAGCCCGCAAAGCCTGCCGCAAAAACCCCCGCTAAAACTCCAGTAAAGGTATCCAAAACTCCTGCAAAGAAGCAAGAATCGTCTTCAGAGGAGGAGAGTTCAGATGAAGAAGAGAAAGTTGTGAAAGCTCCGGTCAAAGTCTCTCCTAAGAAGCCTGCAGTTGCTGCCAAGAAGGAAGAATCTTCTGAAGAGTCTGATGATGAAAGTGAAGAAGAGGCAGCTAAGCCAGCACCAAAAGTTGCCAAGGTTACAGCAAAGAACCCTGCTCCTGCTAAGGCTGCAGAATCGAGCTCTGAAGAAGAATCGTCTGAGGAGGAGGAAGAGAAACCTAAGGCAGCAACCAAGAAGCCTGTTACTCCTGCAGCACAGAAGGCAGCAGCGAAACGTGCAAAGAAAGAATCGAGCAGCTCTGAGGAAGAGTCAAGCTCCGATGAAGCTGCTGCTCCTCCAGCTAAAAAAGTTGCAGTTTCCTCTACCAAGAATGCTGTTAAAGGTGCCAAGCCCGCTAAGGCTGAGTCTAGTTCTGAGGAGTCCAGTTCAGAGGAAGAGGCTGCTCCTGCACCTAAGCCTGCTGGTAAGAAACCCGCCAAGGAAGAATCCAGCAGCTCAGAAGAGGAATCATCTGAGGAAGAAAATGCCAAGCCTGCCGCTAAGAAACTTGCTACCCCAAAAGCAGCAACCGAGGAGGAAAGTAGCGAAGAAGAGGAAGAAGAAGAGCAGACAGTCAAGCCTTCGTTTAATGACAAAAAACGTGGTCGCGACGCCGAAGATAATCAGTTCGGAAACCAAAACAAATTCTCGAAATTCGAATCATCTGAACCTAAAGCATTCGAATCTTATGAGCTTTTTGTTAATAGGCTCGATGAATCGTTTACTAACGAACATTTGGAAGAACACTTCAAGCAGTACGGCACAGTGGAGCGCGCTCGTGTTGCTACTGACAGAGAGACTGGCAAATCCCGAGGGTTTGCTTTCGTCACTTTCAGTTCACCTGATGAGGCTCGGGCTGCAGTTGATGCTGGCACGAGACAGGAGGTTCGTGCAGGAATGTAGCATTATGTTAAGTGATGAAATAATTTTTCATTGAGCTCATGTCTTCAGTTGTTAAGGTGTCAAATTTATTCAGAGTAAGCTGTTGACCTGCAATATGCTGACACCTGTTTTTCAGGTCGTTAAATAATTCATGTGAAGCCTCGCATATGTAAATATTGAAGGAACCAAAAGAATCGCGGTTGAAGTGTTAATGTTAAGATTGACGAACTATGTAATGGTAGCCAAGTAGAATTGAATATTATTTATTTTGAAGTCCTGTATTACATAAATCGGCTACGTTTTAACTTGAATCTTCTCATTCCACAGTTTGAAGGCTTCTCCTTCTTCGTTCGTCTCAGCGAACCCAAGCCCGATGACGGCGGCTCTGTGAGTGGTTTATTGCCTAAGGTCCTTTCCTCAATTTTTTTTGTGATTCCATATTTTTTGTTTTTTCAAGTGATGCACGTTTAATAGATGTTCTACAAGTGATAACATTTTAACCCATTTCAGCTCAATTACACCCTCGGGAATTAAACAGGGTCATATTAGTTAGGTTTGTCAAGCATATACTACAGGGACTGGGGATTTAACGTGGCGCTGTTGGGTTATCTCAATTACAGACAGGCTTTTGACTTTTTTAGTGCACGCTTTGCTTTTCTCAATTTTCACACCTTCGTTGTCATTGACTTACCTTCCTCTTCATTTTTGATATACTGTTTCAATGCGCAGGGATCTTGTGTATAGGGATCACACACCTCGTGCATAGATTGCTCGTTCTTTCGAGTCAGTACTTAATAGTTTCTTTTCTGTTATATCGCATTTCCTTTCTATAGGGAGCTTCAATTCAACTATTTTCCATCATAACTATTGAGAAGCTATCTTAAATCAGAAATGCTGGTAATATTTTTACGATGGATAATACTGTTCAGGCGGAAGGATTGTAGTGAAATGGAAATTCTCAGTTCCAGAACCTCGACAGTTGAAAGAAAGACGGTGGACCTGTGTGCTCTAATTCCTGCTTCTACGTTATCGTGAAACGGGAGTGAGCGATCTGCCAATTTATTTTGAACTGATAAGATTAGGCTTGTTTTTCACTTGGACATAATGATTTGCATCGTCTCCTGTAGCAGCCAGAGCTTCCATCATTTGAAACTCACCGGCGCAGGAGCGAGCCGTTCCGTCGTGTGCGAGCAGAAGAGGTAGAGGTGGATCCTCGGTTCAACAATTCTTTCACAGCCAAGGTTGGTTGGCATGACATAACGCATTTCTCTTACTTTTGTGTTGACCAACAGGGCCGTGGTGGTCGTGGAGGCCGAGGCGGTTTCCGAGGTGGTCGTGGAGGTTTCGGCGGTGACCGCGGGGGTCGTGGAGGTTTCGGCGGTGACCGCGGTGGATTCCGTGGGGGTCGTGGAGGTCGAGGGGGTTTCGGCGGTCGAGGCAGAGGCAACAGCCTGGGTTTCGGTGGCGGCGAAAACAAGAAAATCACTTTTGACTAGAGTGAGATGAGAGCTCCCATGAACAGCTCTGCCCCTAGTAAGTTGGACTGTTGTATGCTTGATGTACTTTTTATTTGTTTTAATTTAACACGAGGATGCTGTTTATTGTCCACTTATTGGCAGTTAGCTGATTTTTGGAGCTCCTCGTCTCTTTTTTATGAAAGCTATTAAGGTTCTGCATTCTCTAGTATTCGTGTTCAAGTTTTACAACTTTTTAAACCTCTGTGTTGAAGTTTATCTTCTTTGAAGTTAATCAAAGAATGCATTAGTGAAGTTCAGCTCGCAAAAATAATTTCGAAACAATTGGAGTGCAGCTTTATACAGTTAGCATCAATTCAAAATGTAGGAACAAACGATATAAGGTTCGGAGTCGTTAGCCTCAATTTCAGTAGTTTTGTGGTCATTGAAATTGTGTACTTTTTATATTAATCTTCTTCTAGTGGCGGTTCTTGAAGTTTTTCTCACATTTGTAACTGTAAAATGCTGATGGTATTTTTCTTTCAGAAAAGTGGAACCTGGGACTGGGGCTACAAGGCCCATAAGGACCTCATCAATACGCGAGGCAAGGGTTTTCGTCATGAGAAGAACAAGAAGAAGAAAGGAAGCTACAGCGGGGGGTTCATCGACACTGGCATCAATTCCGTTAAATTTGATTAGGCATTTACCATTTTATTTTCTCACTGGTTTGACCATTTCCTGTTTTTAGTTGTCCCATTTCCTCAGATTGTCATTTTCAGCATTGTATTTGTATTGTTAAGATATTCTTGCTCCAGTTTTGGATGCCTGTGTGCCGATGTCTGTGCTCTACTTGGCATCTGACAATCCTGTCATGTGTCTCGTATTGAGCAATGTCTTCTGGCCGAGAAGTGGAAAAAAATACAAAAAAAAGGTGGTTAAGAGCGATATTTTTTCATAGATTTTAAGACGTAGGCTTTAAGTACGCGTAAGCGTACGTACATGTTTTCGGCATCATACTGATAGTGTTAGTAGGCATCGTGAAAGTACATATTTGTCGAGTGCTTGGATCGCTATTATTGAACCTGACTGGGCATTTTGTATTTCGGGTGTTTAGTCTACTAAAGCTCTTCACCGATTTGCAGGCTTTCTGCGACCTTAGACTCACGTAAAACATAAATTGTAAGATATTAAAAGCCTGAATTCCACGAACCTTATTTTTTAATTACCCTTCTGAATTGCATCATTCTATTGATAGCATTTGCTATGAATAAGAAAATCTTTTCACCTAATTGTATTTGTAAAACCAGAATTATGTTGCGCAACACACGCGCCTCGACTTGGTTCATTTCGGGCACCAGAGCTCTTAGCAGACCAGAAGAGTGCAGGAGTCGATTGGAGGGGAAAACGAGAATCCTTCAGTTTTTGTCACTTTCATTCTGGAAAATTTCGTAATTTAGAACCTATTCAACTCTACAGCTTTGAAGTGAACTCGTAATATTCGGTACACCATATAAGATGGGTGATATTTCGTCCTAGGGTCTTCATTTTGTGTCCGTCTTTACGACCAAATTGTCTCGGAGATGTAAACGGTTGATAACTTCTAAGTTACGAGAGGTACAGTGCAACGGTCTAACCCGGTAAAGTGCTCAAAAATTATTACCACTGACTAAATTGCTAATGGGACGTGGAGCATTGAATGGGATGTAATATCTCTGGTATGAGGAGAATTCATAGGTTGTAAAAGTACTGTGTAGAAACTGGTACATCAATGTGGTCAGTCCGAATCTACTGGCGTTTTTAGTGTCGAGAGATTTGATGGGGAAACTGGCTATTGGATGTGTTAACGTTAGGTGGGATTCCGCGATCTAATGGGACAAATTAAAGGGAGATAAAAATTTGTGAAGCAACATACGTTATGAGTGAGTAGTCGTACGTTCAGTGTACAATTTCAAGGCTATTGCACTGAAAGAGGAGGATCGGGTTCAGTTTGATAGTGACCGTGATCGAATGATTTGCTTGCTATCAGGTGTTATAGAGAATGTACAGGCGTGCCCTGGAGACAGCAAAAATGGCTTGTCGGCAACTGACATTTGCAGTGCTTTTTTGTCCAAGGTATCGACACTTCCATTAATAGAATAACGTATGAAGTCATCTTGGATAAGGACGTGTTCATTTGTTAAATATTAGGCCGGTTTATGAATTTCAGTTTTATTATCCTCACCTTAGCGTAAAGTAGAAACTGAGTTAACAAGTTTTAATCGTACATTCACCATTGTTTTGAATGATCTTTTTCCATTTGCCACTGCACTTTTTAATGCCATTTGAATGAAATGACAGTCGTAAAGTTTGGATGTACTCTCCATTGTTTCTCTTCAGTAAATTTTCTGCCTTGAAGAGCATCCTGTTAAGGCCTAAAGAAATTAAAGCCTTTTTGCAGTGAATATCGTCATAAGTGGCCTATTTTTTATCACCTGTTATGACACGAGCAAGAAAGGGCTCATTTCGTTGTCTGGAGAGATGACTCGTTGCGATCGTGATGGAAAGACGGTCTGCCATATCTTTTTCGCTTAGGGCATTGTTTTAAAGTCGTGGCATATGGTGGGCTGAGAGATATCGAGTTTTTTCGCTAATTCAAGAGTGCTTAGACTAAGATAATTCTCTACTAACGTCCTTAAAGCATATTAATCGATGTCCGAAGAGCGCCTAGGCTTATTTTCTTAGCTCAAGAAACCAGAACGAAGTTTTGTAAAGGGTTTCTTATTTGCCGATCTGTTATTGCATCCTGGCCATGAAAGCTGCATCTTTTCCATGCTTTCTCTCCTGCCTCGTTTTCCCGTTTAAACTCCCGCGTCGCATGTGGAATATGTAAGTTAAGGTTTTCCTTTTCAAATGTTTTTTATAACTTTAACAATTTTTATAATAATTTTATAAAAAAATTGAAATGATTTATGAATCGACCTAGTGGATCTTGATGCAAGCTTAGTGATTCCGCTTTAAAAATTGAATCATTGTTCGCTTTTACGCGAACTGTCCCCTGACGTGCGACGCAGCCAGCCCCTCAGTGAGTGCAGAAGTACTGTTGCCGAAACTTAGGTGAACGCTAACAGGTGATGCGTATGTGTTCCAAAATTGCCAAAACTTGGAAAAATTCTCCCGTCATCACATTTGTTGAACTTAAAATTTGATGAACACAGTTTTGATGGTAATAAGTATAACAAAAATGTTTCAGAATGAGTTTCTTCAGGAAAGTGCAACGTCAAAATGAATTTATTGAAAGGAATTTTCTCATGTTTTCTTCGTTACTAGGAGTTCACCTCCTAGATTTTTATCTGTATTGTTGGATCCTCTTTGCGCCTGCATTAAATTTGAAGGTGAACTTGTAGTAAAGGTTAGTACGGCACTGTTCTTGGTCACCTGACAATATGAACTAATATGTAGTGCGAATGGTGCATCTTGCTGTGTTTTGACGAGGAAGAGATATCAACTCTATACGATCGAGGACAAAGATCAAGTTGGCTCTTTGTACCGTATAAAATAAAATCTGATGTCCCTGGGGAGACGTAGATTAGGATTAGGTGTGTCTATCCTATGCTATAAGGGCTAACGACTCTTGGGGAGGTCATAGTAAGGGTACGTCAGTTACAGCTAAGCCTTTGGGAGTTCTATCTTTTGTGCCCGCTTTGCTTCTTTCAGTTTTTACACCTTTTTTATCTTATTTCTTATGTCTTTTTTTCTTCTTTATTCTCAACTTGCTGTTTCTATGCGCACGGGACTCTGTGTGTGGGAACACATCTTGTGCGTAGATTCCCTTTTTTCCTAAGTCCATATTAAATGGTCCCTTCTTTTTCAGCGTGAGATAGTCTTGAGTTACTGAGTCGCTGCTATCTTTACTACTACTATTACTACTACTCATCTCTCTTCCAGCGGTGTTCGACTCGCTTACTTGCTTTACCACGCGATGCTTATACATTCTTAGTCACCATATGCCCGAATTTCACTGCGATCATTTTTTATCGCTACGACGATGACAAAAATTTCAGACTACTCTCGCATAGACTTCTACCCTCATTGTCCAATTCATCCCCGAATGATAGAGCGCATCGTCAAGGTTCACTCGGACGTGGCCACTCATGCTCTTACTTCGCTGTGCGCTGGAGAACCATTTTTTTTCCATTATGCAAAGCGTGGGCTTCTGCATACAGTTCAACAGATTAGTTTTAAACATGTTTTAATTGCTGGTAGGACAAGTGAGTACAGAAGGAAATGTGGAGGTCAAAAAGAAACATTCCATGATTTGCAAACCCAGCAGTAGTACTCCGGAGCAGAACCTGAGCCTTCTACGTTTGAAGTGGAGTGCATCAGCCACTGCACCCTGTGTTTTTTCGGATCCACAATCACCATCTCAGAGGCATGATAGATAACTTAGTCCAGGGTACCAGCTTCTGGGCTACGCGGCTGGTGAAACACATTAAAACGCTTGAAAGTTTTTATTTCGATAAAGTTTCGAACTTATATTTGAATAGTTTTGACAAAAAAGTGTGAATTTCATTCGCTAATCAAATCGTTTGAAACCCTTGTAGACTCTTAAAATACAGTTGGACAAATTTTGAAGCTGCTTTCAAGGAGCTAAGATTTGCTGATTTAACTTGCAAAAACTATTTCTCAGCACCAGGAAGCATAGAGTAGGCTACTGGTTTTGATGAACAGTTATTTCATCAAACGAAATAAGTCAAATGCGAGAAGATTGGCATTTCTTATTTATTCATTATAGGTTTCGTCCACTTCATCTACGGGCCATGAATAAAATACGCCTTGAGAAACGAGCAGAATTGTACGATTTGAAGCATTTTTTTATTCTCGGATCAAAATCTTGCCAATAAATCTGCTGAAAATAAGATAAATGAATTGAATACCGGACTAAGTATTTTATCATAATTTTTCAGCTGACATCTAAACTGTGTAGATAATTATGGTCAATCTTCTTCTTCATCCTCAGTTAGTTTATTGACGACTTCGGTTCCTGCTCGCCCACGCCTCTCATGCCTCAAAGGATTCCTAGACACAATGCAATTACGGCTAACATCAATTTGACACGATGTTCCCCAATACTTTTTCTCTAGTTTCTTAACCCTGAACGAAATTTTATCAATGGAAAAATGCATACATCGCTAAACTTATGAATAAAACCAGAGATAGATCCGTATCGTAAAACTGTAGCTAGTGTTTATTGCAAAGCTAAACACAGTCTTTGAGATTATGAATTCATAACAGGCATCAGCATCTGCATTTCTTGCCAGCGTGCGTACAAAAAGTTGCTGCTTTCGAAGGCACGTAACGACAGACTTGCAAATATTTTGTTCTGCTGTTGGTCCAGTTACCTTGCTGGCCGATGGAAGCCGCAGCGGCATGTTTTGTGAATTGACATGGTTTATCATTTTTCGAGTGATGCGCTGTGTATATTCTTTTGTGTTTGTCATGTGTTTATTTCGCCACTGCAGCTTAGCAAACTATGTAAGATTTAGGTTTCAGAAGGAATTTGTTTACTCTGTTGATGATCTTTTCCTTTTTTGTTGGAAAATTTTAACACAGCTTCAACAATAATTACAACCACGGTTTCATTTTTGTTCACTTTACAAAACAATTTGAAATAAAAAGTGATATTCGTACCCAATCATTGCATCCTAAAAAATCTGAACTTTAACATTTTTGACTCATCGCCAAATTAATCAATTGTTATACACAGCGATAATGTTAACAGTACATTAAGGTGCCCTAATTCAAAAATCTCGTATGATTTGAGACATTCGTGAATTGGTAGCATAGAGCACAAATTACGATATACAGTCTCAAAATATTTTTTATAATTTTTTTATTGTATAATAAACCTCTAAATCAAAACGATTTAAGCTGTGCTAAACTATTTCAATTGTAAAGACGTGTCCCTCTATCCTTTTAGCTCAAAAGTAGCTTTCATTCGAATTACTTTTCCCACATTTATACAGAAAGTTAAACACTTATTTTGAACAAAGTGATAGACTTTTCAAGTAAATTGCAGATGGTGGCTCATCATTCGTATTCACATCAATTGGCGTATCCCGTATTACTTGCATCGATATTGGATATGGGTGCGTTTCATTGCATTCCAAAGTAACCCTCATGTGCAGGTAAAGTAACTTTTTCATTCATAGGTGGCACTTGGTTTGATAGTTGAAAACTAAAGTAGTATATTGTGAAAACAGAGTAAGCCGAGATGTCAGTCTGCCAACGTTGGGGCAAGTTAGATCGGCGCAGAGAGTTAGATTTTATCGTCCTTGGTTGTCCGAGTGTACACATATCTTTAGTAGCCTTGTTGAAAGAGAGAGTAGGTCGTATTTTTCTATTGTCTTATGAACAAGGCCTCAAAACGAATTAAAGCCTGATAAACCTTTTCTGAACTAGCCTTATACATCTTTGATAAAACAATTGTTCACACTCTAGATCTGGATCAAATAAATTGAGTTATGTCGAAATTTATTATTTCAGTCTATTACATAAGAGTCAAGCTTGAATTAATTTTTGTGAATTATTTTACTTGTGTTTTACAGATTAATATGCATGTTAATTATCTTTAATTTCTAAAAGAAGTAAATCATTTACTTTTTTATTTACGATTAAATCATAAAACGTTATATTATAATCGCAGGTGTTTCTCCTTTACTTTCATTTTGAAAGTCATATTTTCTGCTGATTGGTGAAATTCTAAATTCGTACACAAGAAAAATCAGAAATATAGAGCATTTTGAGTTCTCAATTTTCTATGCATTATACTAAAACATTCTAGTTAGGTGATATCATATTAATGTTGGGGGACATTTACGATTCAAAGGGTTATATGATATATTTCGTTTTCCAAACACAGACGACCAGCTGCTGACTTGCTGATCCGCGGATGTTTCCCATTCTCGTCCACGGTCCTCGATGTACTGAGTACAGACTACAGAAGTTCAGAAGCACGACAGTGAATCAAGGACTGCGGTGGAAGTGCGACGTGCGTCGCTCCCTGTGCGACACATTTTGGTGCTTTGGTTATAGTCAACAACTTGTTCATATGGCGACGGAAATGAAATGATGTTTTTACGTAGTTGTATCACTCTGCTTTTAGTAACATGCTTCTCATCGTCTTCGTTTGCCTATGCGCACAAGGAGGATTTTTATAAAAGAAAAGGTAAGAAAGAGTTGAGATTATGGAGTGGTCTCTTGGTTAAGGAAGGGAACCAGCTGTTATTGTTTGATGGAGTGAAATATTGCTCATATAACTTAACTGTAGTAATTTTATGATGCGGCACCTCTTAATTTTCCTGCAGAAACCCAGAGAGGAAAATTTTTACTGAAAATTATTGGTGAGGTCAACACTCAAGTGCAACGGTACGCACGATGTTTGACCGTTGGTATCTTTTGAAGATAAATAGTTCTGTTGACAGTTAATCAGGTGTTCGTAACGCAACAATATGTTTGAATATTTCCTTTTGTGTGTGATTCTTAGCTTCAAATTTTAGTATATTATAAGGGTTGACTGATTTACAAACTACATCCTGAAAAATCTGCCAGATTAATGTTCTGCATTCATGTTTTAATAATCTCCTGTAGTACAGAATATTCTGTAGTTCATATCCTCGGAATTATTTTTCAACAGCATATTTGTCAGTATTTTTATAGTTGCATACTCTAGTAGTGCATAATGTTTGTGTCATTCACTGCCTCGATTCAATTTACTTTTAAAGTTGTTTATTTTTAGAAATATACATGCATTTTTTACTGCTATATTCATGTTTCAAATTCCATAATTATTTTTCCAGACTAGGTATGTTTCCACAGTGTATATAATTTTATCTTAAGGTAATATTATTTATTTAACTCAAGTATGTGTTAGTAGATACAAATTTTATAACTGAATTTTCTAATGCCTTTGATTTCAAAAGCTCTTGGGATAATAGTGGATTGTTAATTCCATTTTCTGCTTACTATGTGAAGCATTAAACTTTGTTAAATCACAATTGAATTTTTTTAAAGATTTTCTAGGTTTCTGCAAGCTTCTTATATCTCAAGAAAATTTAATTTTCGAATTTTTAGTGGAAAAATAAATTTTGATCAATGAAACTGTAAGGTAGAGTTTTTCTTGAGTGTGGAATTCTGGAATTTCTCTTACTTCTACATTTAAGCTTGAAAATATTAATTAGCTCTGAGGCTAACTGAGGTCTGTTCTAATTCTTTTCTTTTACCATAAGTAGTAGGGGAGCCTCTTATGCTCAGGACTCTCAGACCTAGTGTTCATTTTGGTCTGTTCTGTGGAGATTTTTCAGGGAACTGTGACTGATAATTCAGGGGCGTGCCACTAGGAGCAGTAATAGCATCCCGAAAATATGCAGAGAAAGCTAAAATCAATGCTAGGTCTCATGAAGCACATGGGTTGATAGTACAATAGGTACCTCTACAAGTCTGGGAGACTTTATAAAACAATGTTCATTCATCTAGTGAGTTGCTTGATTAGCTCAGTATTGTTTTTTAATCACTTTTAAAATATTTGAATGATGTGACCCATTACAAATGAAGGATAAAATTAGAAATGTATTTTGAAAACTTTAAAAACAAATTTGAGATCTTAAGTCTTAGAATTTGCTGTAGAATTTATCTACCATTAAATGGTTATTTAAAATCTAAAGGAGTGTTTGTTCTTTTTAATTTCTCCATTACAAAACTCTTTATCTAGGTTTATACATAGAATTTGATGATCCATGTAAAATGATCAACTGCTACTGAGTGTTCAAGGTGTGTTGAAGGAAGTACCTAGACTCCTTTGTGTACTGTAACTAAAGGTGTCCTGCTGCTATCTCTGCTACTGTGCATCACACCAGGATATGGACTGTGATAATTTACCATTTAATAAATTCTTCATGGCTTCATGTAACATCAATGTAGAGTTGGTTGAGGACAAATTTGAAACATCTTTTTTACTGTCTCCCATTTTATGTTAATCATGCAAAGGTTATTTTAGCTCTTTATCAATTTTGTTTTGTTTGGAAGGGAATAATAACAGTTCACTAGGTGTGTATATTGTTTTTTTGCACTCTCAATTCATTGAGTAAAAATTTGTTTCATTGGGGAAATTGACAAGGAGTTTTCAGCTACAAATTGAGCAAAAATGACTCATGGAAGTACAATTTTTGAAACATTTCACTCTAAGTTAGCTTTGTTGAGCAACAATTCTTTGCTTTAAAAAATTTCTGAGGTGAAAGTTTGGAATTGATAAACCATCAATGATTTCGCAAGTCGAGTTTAAGCTACAATTTCTCACATTAACCCTTTTTCTCGTGGCCATGTTGTGCTTGTCTGACCTTTTTCGTTGCTTACTTTCCCATGTAAATCTCATGTCAAACACCTACACTGAAGACTCCTCCTTGATTAAGCCTTTCTTGTGCACTTCTCATGACTCACGAA
Organism: Orchestia grillus; assembly: GCA_014899125.1. Taxonomy (NCBI): domain Eukaryota; kingdom Metazoa; phylum Arthropoda; class Malacostraca; order Amphipoda; family Talitridae; genus Orchestia; species Orchestia grillus. The sequence continues at coordinate 9,055 of VOMN01118313.1, read as the reverse complement.
GCACTCCAAGTGTTGCGGGCCTTTCTCTCAATGCTGGGCTGTGTCCTCCACCCTTGCCTTTTTTTGTGCTTTCTCTTTAATTGACCGTCATTTGATAATAAGGACAAAGCATTAGCGCTTTCACGGGTTACTCTGCGTTTGCTGTTGTGCCTCGTCATGTGTGAAGGGGGCACTGCTGTTGTCTTGTCCCGAGTTTCCAGTGCATAATTGATTTCTTCCATGGTATTTCTTCATTTTTTATGCGTTCGATGTTGCTTTGATTTTAGAAATTTTCTATTTCTTTACCGCGTTGAGAATTTGATTAAATTGAATTTAAAGCATATTGGAAAACGTAGCGTTATGCATTTTTTATGCGAAGCCCCGGTACTCTACCTCAAGCGTATTTCTACTGGCTATATAATTGATTACTTAAGCTTTTTTGCTCGAATACTTATTTAAATTTGGTGGCTTTGTACCTTCGTCAATACGGCTCAGAATGTAGCCTTGCTTTCATCCTGTCAGTGAGGAAGTCATAAGCAGCACAAAGTGTGCGTTCTTGGGGCTGAACCAAAACGCGAGCGCGCAAAGGAGATCCGTATCGCAGATACGATGAACTGCCGTTAGAGACGAAACGCGCAGACTTGGATGACGTCAGGTTCTGCCTTGCAGAAGTATAGACAATCTTCAACATAGGTGTACTTGTGTTAAGCGCCATTTGATTTGCGTTCAAGAATATGGGCTCGCCATGGCGTACTGGTTAGCGTGATGGCTTCGCAGCCGAGACATTCAAAGTTCGACCTCGGCTCAGGCAAGGTATTTTACGTAACCAAGGAGTGCTTCCCTTGGGAAAGGTAGCTCAAACCACACGTTCCTCACATCCCTCACCACGCCAGTGGTTGTGAGGCATTGAAAACCGAACGCTAAAACGTGTTGGGATTAATAAAGGTTCTTTTTTTGCGGAATGGTAACCTCTGTCATCTCATACATACCTGTAGTTTACTTATCCATGTTTTCCTACTGACTTAGATAGAGAGTCTCTCTCTCTCTCGTGTGACCTTAGCTTTAGGGTTACCATTTCAGGGTTAAATAAGTACGCCATATCTCGAGGCTCGTCTTCACTCTGAGGCGCTCGGTACTCCGCGGTTGCTTGCTGTTTCAGCGTTCCGCATCCGTCGCCAGTGTGGTGGTCCGTGCGAGTCGTGAGCGCTGAGTCGCAGGATTATTGTGTAGGGTGCGGCAGATGAGCTCACGCGTTCCTTGGTTTCCTAAATGCTAAATTGAACAAGCAATGAACCACACTATTTTATTTATAAGTATTGCAGTTTTACTTCAGGGTTAAGGTACTTTTGTTCATTTTTTAGCAATTTTACTTTGATTTGACCAGCAAATGTATCGTATTAGTTTGCAGCACCCCGTATTTAGGGTACATCACCGACGTGTTTGTTCGTGGTATGAGTGGATAAGCGGTCGTGATTGCTGAACATTCGACTCGGAAAGGACCGTTGTCACGATCAGTTAAAGTCTGAAGACAGTGCGGTAGACACCCAAATATCTGCATCGAATGCTAACTTTGCTCTCAATTCTGGAGTGAGGTCGGAAGTCAAGGGACTGGACTGTCCCTGCGTCAATTGGTTACAGTGCGACACGTAACTGCGGCCTTGAACCAACACCTCGCCTCACGCTGTATCTCTGGGCCACTTCCTCTACCGCGCCCAGGCTCGCAATCATTTTAGTTATGTCATCCAGTATCCAGATGAGCTGCGGGAGCAGTGGCCAGCTTCACAGCAGCGATTACAACATTGTCTGTGACGCTCGCTTTTCGCCCGCCGGGTCAATCCTGCCTGGATGTCCACGCACGGCGGCCGCGTTCCGTAACGGTTTCTTGTACGTGCTTCCTGTTATGCGTGGCGTAATTAATCTCTTCCTGTTTCGGGGATTTTTTTTACCACGTTACCTCAGATTTGTTCCGTTCTAAGCTCGACTCGACACGTAATATGTTGTTATAACGTAACCAATTTGGTCATCAGGCCGTTTTTGTGTCGTTGTACTTATATACCACCGCCTACTGTGTTGTTGCAATATGACTGATTATATCCTTCCGCATTTTCTTCCTCATTTTTTGCTTGCGTCGATTTCCTCACCCGAGGAAACGTTTGTTTCTGAGTGCTTGTGGCTCTGTAACACTTGTCAGTTATTTTTATCGCGTCAGTTTTTCACAGTAGACGCGCTGTCGTAAACCGATGTACTGATTGATGGCGGGGAATCATCACAAGTTCATTGGGAGCACACTCTTCTCTATATCTCGGTTAAAGTGAAGCAATTACTGAACGAGTCAAGTTATCCTGTCGCATGGTTTGAACTTTCATTTCAGTTGTACCGTCTTGTGCTCTGAACGAGTGTTCATGTCAACAATTCACCTATCCAAGAGAACACATTTCCCATGCTCTCACTAGCGGTGTCCAGGCCATCGTGACTCGGTTAATTTCGCGTTGGGAAGCGATGAACTTTATCGGAAGCCTTACCAGCTCATTCGCAGCTCGGGTAAGCCTGCCCTGTTTTTCTAGGCGCTCTCTACGTCGTGAATGAGTTCAATTTAGTTTCGAGTGCTGTATTTCTTGAGTCCTTGATGAGACGGTTTACCACGCTAGTATTTTTTCACGCGATGCTCTCAGGACTCGGGTATTTTGAAACTAGCCGACCAAACTGAAGAGAGGCTCTCTGAGCGTTGCTGCTTGGTCATCCTCGAAGTCTCAGCCTCGTGGGAGACGTCCTATGGGCTATGGACCTATAGCAGCGAGTCTGGTAAAGTGTTACTGTCAAGCCCAGAGTTGCCTCTTAAAAATGATAGAGTTCTCTGAGTATCTTTCAATGCTCTTGTGTACCTTGATGGTACACTGGTGAGAAAGCTGCCCTTCAAGGTAGTGCCCAGTTATTTATATACACATGCTCAAAAATGGGCAATTGGACATTTTTTTTTTACAACTTGCACACTAAGAAAAGACGATGGATATATTTCCTGAACTTAAACTTTGAAAAATGAATTGCATAAATTATATTACTATTTCCTTTCCATTGTCTGACGATCCTCTCACGTAGACGAATTGATGATGAAAAAAATCAAAATAATTTAGAGCCTTGTCTTCTCTACAAGTCCCAGTTTCGCGATGATACTTTAGAGAATAACAAACAAATAGTGTGCATAATTTATCAGGTTTAACGCTATGTGCGCTCATTTCAATAATGTTATTTAGTGTATTTCTAACCACTCTGCAATGTGGGAACTGTCGGCAAGCACAATTACGCGCCATGCCTTCGCTTCACTCATATGGTACAACGTACTGTTGCTTGGTAGCTTACATCGCCTCGTATTTCTACAACTAGTCCAGTTGACACCGTACATCTGTACATAATTTTGCACTTCAGTTAAAGTTTCCAACCACGTGACACGCCGGTGGGTCATTTTACGCCCACGAAAAATAGCATCGTCGCAAGAAACATGTTGAAATACGCGTACAAGTTGAATGCACTAGCGCATACCTGCTCCTAGTTGACAAGGTCGAGGTGAGGGCAGCCGCTGTAGGGCACGTCCTCGTAGCGTACGCGGCACGTACGACGCAACACGTGTTGCGTCACGGTCGCGGAAGAGACGCCGCCCGCGACACAGGAAGGCCCGCACTTACGCTGTTGCACCATACGCTCTCATCGTAGTCTTTTTTGCGTCTTGTTTTCCGTGCTCTAACGCAACGCGGCGCTTGCGAAGTGCAAATGCTGGACTTCTACTGAAGCTGTGTCCCCGAAATGTGGATTGACGGGTAATCCATTAGCTTTGGAGCTAGGGGACGATTGGCTTCCTCAGATGTTATGTCAAGTTTCCAAGCTACCCGTCGCAATGTAAGCTGATAGTGGCTGGTGATAAGGTACTTCGCAGTGATTCCTGATCTGCTCACAGCGATCAGCCGTGCTTGTTGTCGAAGTCTGCTGTGGGTTTATAGCTTGCGATATCTTTTTCATTTCTCACGTATCTCTTACGTTCTCTTTGAGGGGGGGTTTTGTATGGGTTCCTTTTTTTGGTTGATTTTCACCGGATACTCTATTGCATTATTTTGTCAGTCGTGCCGACTGAGACGTTGCAATTATACCAACTCCCGAAACAACTTGAAGTAAATCCTTCATGAGGATTTGGGGAGGCTTAGCTCTTAGTCTGGCAATTGTATTTAGATTCTTCATTAATTGTTTGCCTGTCGATGTGTTTTCTTTGTTGTGTAGTGTGTAGCTGAAGCAACGCTCGTCTCTTTTTGAATTAACGTTATTGGTTGTGGCGAGTCTCTGAAGCCGTAGGTTTGGGAGTTCATTCGCGTGCAGAGTTTCAAAACTTCGTCGCCCTGTAGTGGCAACGCTGAATTACTTGATTTTGGTTATTGTGGACGTCTGAGGCAATTTATTGAAAGTTTAGCTCAAGCTTCTGTTAATGACAAAGGTAAGTGTATCGCGCGATGCTCATAACATGATAGTTTAGTTTTTCTTTTGTTTCTTCACTAGCACTGATTTACTCTCATCGTAGATAACTCATAGTTTATCTCCTCCAATAAATCGCTAAATTTAGTATTCTTGGCACTTGTGATATCGATACTTGTGACTCTGTAACGACTAGTGAAACATTTCTGTTCTATGTCAGCGCGCGAAATCTCGTCAAGAATGATGGTATCCTGCTTTTGCAGCTAGTAATATACTGATATCCTATTGAGGTGTTCTTACAGAAGTAGGGCACTGTGTCTATCTTGGATGTACAGCGGTAAACATTTCGAGTGCGCGATTGTTATTTCTTCTACGTTTCGGGGCATCGGAGTCGCGATGCCCTACTTTACCCCCTCACCTGCCTGCCTGCCTGCTTGCCTGTCGAATGCGCGATAAACAGAGCAATAATCACAAGGTGCCCCAAGTTTGCGATGCGTTGGCGTTCGTGCTTTGTTGGCGCACGTCATGAAGAAAAGACGATGATTTTGCTATTGATGAGAAGTGAAAATCAATGCCCTCAAATCCGGTCCTACTCATTAGAGGGCATTGCCCGCGCCCTGCCTCTGCTGCTTAATTTATTCTGTCCGGGGTAAGTTTGGATGCCAGGAGGGTTTAATTGGAGCAGAGCATGCCCGCCTGTAAGGGTGTGCTGACACTTGTAGTGAGGATGTGTGACTTGGCTACAGTTGTGACAGGCCCTGTGTAAACGGTTGTGACAGGTCCTGTGTAAACGGTTGTGACAGGCAATGTGTGAAGGGTTGTGACAGGCCCTGTGTGAAGGGTTGTGACAGGCCCTGTGTAAAGGGTTGTGACAGGCCCGGTGTAAAGGGTTGGGCTAGAAAACAGGGTTCGCCAAAGTAAATATTTTATTTGAATGTGGGTACAATAAGAAGCATTTTTTGTTCTGTGATCACTATTTTAAGATTTGAATTCGATGTTAATGTTAAAGCAAATTTTACTGACGCTGACGTGGCATACTTTGTGCAAGTTGAATTATTTGTAACTTTGTGTTAGGGCTGGGATTTAATACAGTACTACGCGTGCATCGTAGTTGCTGAACAGTTCTTAAAGGGCATGTTCACTCAGGGACTGTGTAGTTATTTAAATTTTTTTTTTCTGTCTCAGTTGTAGGCGGGGCAAGGGAGTGTTGTACATAGGGTGGCACAGACATACGAGAAATTTGGAAAACTCGAATGAAAATAGAAAAAATGCAACAAAAAATTATTATTTAACAAATTGAACTTGGGACTTGAACAACAACGTGGCTTTTAGGCGACAGTAATCCAAATTATCAACGTTTGAAAATTACGTTCTGTAGATGGCGTAATATGCCACTACGCATTTCAAAAGTTCGCGTTTTTCTGTGTTACCCTGTGTTACTCCATGTAGCACAATAGTCCACGTAGCTTAATATATTATTCAACATACTTCAGCATATTATTGCTTGTAGCTTAACATAATATTTGATGTAGAACATCCCGTTGTTTTGCATAGCTTAGCATATTATCTCGCGTAGCTTACGAGCTAACTCGGGAAAAACTCTGTGAAATATTTCACTGTACTTTGCGCTGTTGTTCTTGAATTAGCTAAACTGCTACATAGCAGCGCTATGCACATTACTTCATTTAGTCCGAGGTCTGTGGCTGTGAGCGCTGTTCTCATGACACAGCCGCAGCTAACGTCGCGCGTTACAGCTCGTCTCACGATGGCTTCATGGGGCTTCAAGTTCCCAAACATGGGGCTACACACGTCGGAACTAGATATCGTTGTTAGCAGGACGAGTGCTGATCACCATGTTCGGATGTTGTGGTGGTCTTGTTTGCAGATACATTCGTCCTTATTTGCAAAAGTTGCACTCGTCTTACTTGCAGTTGTGATCGTGGTCATGTGCGAATGTTTTAATGGTCGCATTTTAGGTTTTGTTCGTCGGTGTGTGCGAATGTTACACTCGTTCGCTTTTGAGTTATGTTCGTTAGACTTTAAACATTTCACCAGTGGGTCGTTTTCTCTTCGTCATGGCCATCAATTCAGTGACGTCACACGGAACTTCAAGGTGCTGTGCTGCTTGTGAAGATTTTCAAGAAAATTCAACTCCGCCTAACCCCAAGACCAATCTTCCGTGACACAAGTTCAGTTACCCGGCAATGAGCTTCGCATTACCCCCAATTTTGAAGGTTGCTTAGCCCTGTAATTCAGTTACCGGCAGTGAGGCCGCGCGTTGTCATGCCGACGGCCGCTATGTGTGGATGAGTCATGGAGCAGCGGGCGACCGCTCGAGGGAGGTGGAGGGGGCGGGGCATGTTTAGGGGGTGACTGGCCTCAGGGTCTTCCGGCGAGTGTGTGAACTGCGCTGGCCACCTGAAGGTTTGGTGAGAGCTGCGTCACTCTTTGATGTTTCGATTTTAAAAGTTAAGAATAGGCACCGTAGGGTAATGTTGTTACTGTACATGGATGTGCGATACTGTCGCGAGAGACGGTTCAAGTCTGTTGAAGAGAAGTCGGGGTGCCTGGCTGGCTCCTCTACTAGTGAAGTATTTTTACAGTATTTTAAACTTTTGTGTGCTGCTCTATCGAGCTAGAGGCCGGTGTTACTTGGGTGTACTCGCTGCTGTATGAAAATCATAAAAATATGAGAAGCTCTTCAGTCGACTAGCTACCTATTCTATTTTGTGCATAAGAAATAATCCTTTTTTGTTGCTTTGATAAGTACCGTGAAGAAACCAATGGCTCCAACTGTAGTTTCATGTGTCTTAACAATTTACTACCAGGCGTAGTTTCTTACTTGGAAGGAACGCGCCTCTTGAGAAAAGAAGTGTGTAGCTCACATCTGAGCGATTCAATTAAAAATACAGTTGTCGCTCGTGTGTGATTCATTGTATCGAAAGCGTTCGTATTGCCTTAAGTTATAGTTGAACGTCTTGTAATTATCTTTTCATAGTTGAACTTGGTGCCGTAACCGTAATGGACGAGTCACCGAGCTATGTCCGTCTCAGTAGCTCTTCATTGCTCAAGAACTTAAACGTCAATCACCGAAACTTAGAATTTTCTGAGTTGTACTCCGAGGCTGCTAAGTCGAAACTCCGTATATTCTTGCCTCCCTGGTATCGACTTGTCAAAAACAGAAGCTGTTTGTAGACAGTCGCGCTCGCTGAACGCGATGCCATCATTTGCTGGCGTAGCTGGAAGTGAAGACGCGCGTTGGTCGCTTGGCTGCCCGTGCGTGCCTGTGGAGGCTAAGCCAAAAACAGGCTCGTTGGCTGCGATAATTATCGATTGATTGCCGTTGGGCTTGCGAAAGAGAAACATTACGGAAGGTCATAATGGTAAAAGTTACAGATGTTAATATAATTGTTTAATGATATGAATTTTAGACCTTCTGAAAATTCAGTGCTACAGCACAATTGCGGAAAAATTTATCATACTTCTGGTGTATTTTTCAGTCGTTCAGTTCGCTGTAGAGATCTTGGTTTCTGCAGGTTTTCGTGTCAAGCTAGAGCTTGTTTCCTGTACACTGGATTGTGTCGGTGAACCAATGCTTTCATGTATGTGAAATTGGGCTGCTTATCCAGAGAAATGAATATAATATTGCATTTTGTTTCATTTTTGTCGTTCACTGGGTGTGCCTTGATTATATTCAGGGCGTACCTACTAACAGAAGCGCGGCTGTACGTAATTGACACTCGCATTTAGAAAATTGTTCATGATTCCACACGGGCTCTGACTTGATTGTATGACTTGTTTACCTGTGAGTAAAAAACGAAGATTTGCTGCGAAAGATTTCAGTGTGATTATAATGACCTTTGCAGTTTGAATACAGGCCACCTGGAGCTGAGAAGTTTTTAGCGCATTCAATTGCTGCACATCATCAGGGATAGAACAAGAAGCTTACTGATGTGAATTCAAATTTGTCATTGTATCAGCATAAATTGTATACTCTTGCGTCGAATTAATTTATTGAATGATTATTCAAAACTCCATGCGTGTTACGGGGAAGGTTTTGACTTCACTGTTCAATGCTCCAATGATTCCACACTTCGATGTTCTATCAACGAATCGAGCTTTCATTTGTTCTTCATAATCTCAGTTTGAATTCCAACGGACGATTCAAGGTAAGTGCGTAGCTTGTGCATTGTTCTTCATTCGTCAACGCAGAAACGTGAACGTTTAATTAAGCCGTGCGCATTATTTTTACGTAGAGCATGCGCTGGGTTAACGTTTGCACGTGGGGCGCATTTGCAGGCGGATCAAGGTTAGTGGTGGCCATGTCATACACTGCAAAAAACTTTCAAGTCAAGGGCTTGAAAAAGAACACGCGTTTCAAGGCCAAGTTAAACGATCACGAGGACAGAATGCAGCTCGAACTGATGGGCTGTGACGTGACCTCAAGTCGTGCATGCCAACTCGCTCAGTTCGAGGTTAGGCAGACTTTTTTTTAGATGCCCCGCGTAAGCAAGGAATAAATTCAGGGCAGGTGAGGGAAATTTTAAGCTCTTAGGCGCCCGAATGTCTATGAGAGTTTATTGTTATGTGTACCCTGTACCCGGTAGGCCGTTACACTGTG